>CAKAKR010007259.1:0-28280 GCA_916700685.1 Adelosebastes latens | reverse complement strand
TTGAAGGAATGACTTACTAACCTGAGGGAACGACTTACTAACCTGAGGGAACGACTTACTAACCTGAGGGAACGACTTACTGTCTTGAGGGAACGACTTACTAACCTGAGGGAATGACTTACTATCTTGAGGGAACGACTTACTAACTTGAAGGAACGACTTACTAACCTAAGGGGAACGACTTACTAACTTGAGGGAACGACTTACTAACCTGAAGGAACGACTTACTAACTTGAGGGAACGACTAACTAACTTGAGGGAACAAGTTAATACAATTTTCTCCTAGGGATCTTGGGGGGGGTGTGTACATTTCAAACAAAGGAAGACAAAAGAAAAAGTGAGGCCAGGAATGTTTTCTGTCATCTGAATCTCTGACCGTAGTTTAAGCCATTGTATACAGAGGCATGAGGAGGCCTTTTCCCAGAATGAAATGAGTGTCCAAATGTAACATAGTACAAGTGTAGATTTTTCTCTATAAATGTACTTTATTAAGGGTAAAGTATGTCTTCTATCCAAATAAGGAATGTCTGTCCCCCTTTTTTTTTACAGAGATGACAATGAACCAACCTAAATCTAAGCTTTAAAATCTAGAAACAAAAGGGTTAATAACGTGTCTGGTTTGGGAAAGCCAGCAACGTCTGTCCAACTAATGTGTACCTGTAAGGCAGTAAAAGCTCTATATGTGTTTCTCATCAGGTCCCAGAGTGTCCAGGCCCATGCTGCCGTCGCTCCCTACCCCGCAGCCTCTCTATCGAACGTCTCTCTGAGCTGAACCAGCTCCTGGAAGGAGAGGGAGGAGGAGGAGGAGGACACACAGCGGTCAGGAGGATCTCTCCCTCCTGCCTGGAGAGCGAGGAGGGAGATTCCAGCAACGGAGGAGGGAGAAGAGTCACTCACCGACACCCGGGCGAGAACGAGTGCGAGTTTTGCGACACCTCCTGCTACAGCACCTCGTGCTACAGCACCTCCTGCTACAGCACGTCGTGCTACAGCAACTCGGGCTACGAGGGCAGGGGCCGCTTCTGCAGCCACACCCGCCTCTCCTCGGTGGACAGCAACAGGCTCTCCGGCAGCACCGTGTTCTCCTCCCAGGACGAGGACGAAGACGAGGAGAGCGCCTTCGAGTCGGTGCCCGACGCCGGCCTCACGCCGGAGGGCCAGGAGGCGGGCGGGGCCGGAGGAGAGAGGAGGACGGGGAGGTTGAAGGAGGCCAGGAGAGGAGAAGAGGGGGAGCCAGCTGTGGCGGGGCCCAGCGACAGAACCAACATCGGTGAGATAAAAACGTTCTTATTGGTCGTCTGCTGGAGTTTCAGCTTCACTGTGTAAACATCTGCACGTCTGTACAACAGCTGGGTCAGCTGTCTGGGTGTTAGACCCCTACTATATCTCTCTGGGTCTGATTTTATGAATTTTTAGGTGGTAAATTACATCTGAAGGTCATCCTGGGAGCTAATAATAATAATAACTGTAACACCCTTGGTTTGATTCTAGCCAGGGATCCCCCCTCTCTCTCCCAACCTGTTTTCCTCTCTCTGCACCGTCAACTATGACAGCAAAGCTGAGAAATACTTTTGCACACACACACATACATACAATAGAGGGAAACTTGCATAAACCAATACTAGGGATGTTAATAATTAACCATTTAACTGTTATTGCTGATCTTGCTGATCATTATTTTCTCTTTTATTCTATTTTTATTTCATTAAAATTTCATTATTTTAATACAATCTGCTTATTTTGGGTAGTTTCATAATTTGTATTTAATAATTGTTATTGTTATTTTTATTTCCTTGTACTTTATTTACCTTTTATCATCTTAAATACCCATCTTTTATTGCTTTCTTATTCACTGAACTTCTATATTGGTTGTTTTGGTGTGCATTAGCCTCTAAATTCATTTTTAACATTCTACATTTTTTGTCAATCGATTGTACAGCACTTTGAATAGCATTCTACTTGTTTGAAAGGTGCTATATAAATAAAGTTTGATTGAT
The DNA here is from genome assembly GCA_916700685.1 of Adelosebastes latens. Taxonomy (NCBI): domain Eukaryota; kingdom Metazoa; phylum Chordata; class Actinopteri; order Perciformes; family Sebastidae; genus Adelosebastes; species Adelosebastes latens. The sequence goes on along the minus strand of CAKAKR010007259.1, from coordinate 26,283 downwards.
TGATTGTTAACCGACATTACGAATTTTAACCGATTAACGCTGTCGGTTAAACGGTTAAAATAAATATTATAAAAATAGCTAAAAAGCTGAGCAAAACTCCGAGGAGCGGCTCGTCATTTCAATGAGAATAGCTGGTTGTCGGACAATCACTAACGTTACGCCGCGCCGACAGACCGTATGTGTGAGACAACGGCGGGCACGAAGCCACCGGTTTGGCCGTCTAACTGATTTGAAAATGAATCTGCTTATTAATGTTAACTCTGGCCTGGGCCAACAGGCAGCAGAGTTCAGTTTAATAAATAATGACACTGATGAGAAGATGTATCAGGGATTTCACCGTGGGGTGAGGGGGAGGGCATCCCTCGTGCACATAAAGGTCATTCATTAGTGGAGACCTCCAGTCGAAAGCCCCTAAAGTCATTAACATTTAACAGATATTCCACGTGTGAAAAGGGCTTAAAAGGAGATAATGTAATACTGACAAACATACCATCATGCTGATTTAATTTACACCCTGCACATTACTGGATGGAATGACGGTAACATTTGTACAGATGTTCCATCAGAAATATATAAGAGATAAAAGATAAATAGAAAAATGACTGTAAATTGTTCCCACCTTCGGTCTGAGCTGTTTCATGTGGTCTGCAGTCAAATGAAACGACCACTGGCCTTGTTTCACCTGATACGTCTTCATGTTTCATACTGTATCTCTGCATTTTACATGATGACTGTTATAGACTGTGGTAGAAAAGTAGGTCAAACACACGCACGCACGCACGCACGCACACACACACACAAATAGTCTTGCAGAAACAAAATGAAATTGCCCTCTTCTGAAATGCAATCAGCACACTGCCGACTTCCTGCAAGGTTTGTTCTTTCAAATGTTGTTTATATTCTTTTTCCCCTCCCTTCTCCCATCAAAACACACCAGCACATCCTGCACCTGAAGGGTCTTACATTTTTTAATACAATCACACACATTTATTTAGCTAATTTTGGCCTCAGATTAAAAATGTATCTGGTCCACAATCAGCTACATTATTTTAGAGCTTGAGTAAAGCCTGGAGTTTCTCTATCATGGAACAGAGATTCACACTAATTCAAATGATTTCTGTCAAGTGTGAAATTCCGTAGCTTCTGCGTTTTAAGAGTCCTTTTTAAATCCTAAATGCTAGTTATTTTGAGTGGGGGGTGTGTGGATGCATGACGTAAACATGGTAGAAGACCAACATGTAAACAAGGACTTTGGTATGAGGCAGAATAGATATCTGTCCTGAAGTCATGTTGTAGCTGATGTGAACCCACCATTCCTTCAGCTTATTGGCTTAAATCATGAAATTCTGTGATTTTCAGATGGGCTTGCAGTGAGCAGAGGCTGTACTATTTTCCTCCACATCTCTACCTGCTGTCATTACTGTGATGTATCTGCTCCTGTTAAATACCTGTTTCACCTGCTGCAACAATATCTCTACCTCCCTCATTAATGTGGTAACATGGTATCGGTAACATTTCTACCAGGCTAATCTGAACCACATTCCCATCTCAAAGCATGTTGTGTGTATTTCCACTTTGCATTTCCCTCCATCCGGATCACACATTCACTCGCAATTAGCATTTTAAGCAGATGGAAATGCTGTAGCCAATGAGAGTGCGGTGGTGGGGAGTGTTTCATGTTTGAGGAGCCGATCCCAGCTGACATTGGGCGAAGGCGGGGTACAGCCTGGACAGGTCACTGGACTATCACAACCTGCATGTCTTTGGACTGTGGGAGGAAGCCGTAGAACCTGGAGAAAACCCACAATAACACAGGGAGAACATGCAAACTCCACACAGAAGGGCGGATCCACACAAGCCGGATTCGAACCTTTTGCGACCCTCTTGCTGTGAGGCGACAGCGCTAACCAGAAGAAAACATGTCACCTGCAATTTCATCCCGACCCTAGATGGTTAAAGGTTCTATATACGGGATTCAGAGCATTAATATAGCAGTAAAAACAACTGTTGTCTATGTAAAGATATAGAGGAGTAATGTCTACCTGAGCAGAGAATTAAGTCTCTCTCCCTCTGTGTGTGTCGTAATCAGAGCTTCTCTGTGCTTTGTTTACATTGCCGGGCCGGCCGCTCGCTTGTGTGTTTTAGTTCATGTAAGTCTCTCTGTTGTGCCCCACTGGCTAGCTAACGGCTGCCGCTCTGCACTGCTCTCATACGGCGGTTACTTTTTTATTAATTTCATTTTATTTGTAATATTCTTTTAACCAGGCAATATCGTTTCAGTTTAGTTTAAGTTTTTCTAGAATTTTTCACTGCTTATTTTCATTCTAGTTTCAGATTTAGTTTACGATAATAACCCTGCTAACTGGTATTTTTATATTGACACAGTTAGACTAGCTGCCTACCTTGTGATTGACAGGTCGCTACCACGGCGTTGTCCGGTCTGGGAGTTGTCTGTGTTTTCATCGTAGAGCTTTAACCCTTTCACAGTGTGTTTTCAGTTGGGCTGTCCTCGACCAAAGAAATTCTTAGTCAACTAACACTCATACGATTTTGTCGACTAATTGATTAGTTGATTTAACACTTGAAATTTGGTGCTTACCAGAGATGGGCTCATTAGTTTCTTGGAAATAAGTCATTCAGCATGAGAAAAAGCATAAAAAATTACGAAAGAAATCTCAGGCTCACTAAGACCAAAACGACCGATTAGTCGACCAAGAGGGGGCAGCCCTCGTTTTCACTTCATCAAAGTTAATTCTAACCTTTTTGGTCGCCTAAAATTGTCTTATTCAGCGTCCGATTGTACTTAGCTCCACCCTCTCGTCGCTTAAAACCAAGATGGCGACGGACAAAATGTCGAATTCAAGGCTTCAAACTCGCTTGCTCCGCAAACCGACGAGGGACGTCACGGTGACTACGTCCACTTCTTATATACAGTCTATGGTTGAGACCAAAAACAGAGCTAAAAGAAAGAGACACACTACTACCTGGATGAAAATCATGCACTGTAAAACTGTCCAATGCAAACCCAGGGATACTAGGCGGGATGTTAAAGGGTAACAACATATATATATATATAATATCGCACAGTCCGCATCCCCAGTGAGTTTCCTTTTCCTATCCCCAGCATCATGGTCATTTATTCCGTCCTGTCTCCTCTGATGTCCTGTAGGCTCAGGCTTCTCCCCTCCTGTTGGCCATCTTCCAGTCCTGCGACCCAGCCATGACCTAAACCATTTTCCTGCTGCCACTGACCAAGCCTTACCTCCAAGTAAGAACCAACACGTCAACAGTCTTACTCTGGAGTCCCTCCCCTACAACCCTGGTTTGCTGTCAGTGTGGCTGTGTGTTTTCAGTCGAGTGCATGCTGCCATGTATGTTTGCTGTCCAAACATAATCCATCCCCTCTGTGTTTGCCATCATCATCATCATCTCATCCTCCCTCCTTGCAAATCTGCTTTAGGTTTAGATATACTGCTCTGTTGCTGCTTGGTTCATGGTTGGATCTGCACTCAGTCTTGGATGGCTGGACGGCTCGCTGGTCTACGCTGATTCAGAGCAGGAAAGTCAGCTGCCGGCAGGCCCGAACTCCACTTAGCTGTTATATCATCATCCGGCCGAGAGTCTCTAACACAGTGTGCTGTGTCCCTTATATACAATTTTTTTTAATAATATGTTTAGTGTTTAGGGCTGTCAATCAATTAAAAATATTTAATCGTGATTAATCACATTATTGTCCATAGTTAATTGCAATTCATGACAAATTAATCACACATTTTTTTATCTGTTCAAAATATACCTTAAAGGGAGATTTGTCAAGTATTTAATACTCTTATCAACATGGGAGTGGGCAAATATGCTGCTTTATGCAAATGTATGTATATATTTATTATTGGAAATCAAATAACAACACAAAACAATGACAAATATTGTCCAGAAACCCTCACAGGTACTGCATTTAGCATAACAAATATGCTCAAATCATAACATGGCAAACTGCAGCTCAACAGGCAAACACAGCTGTCAGTGTGTCAGTGTGCTGACTTGACTGACTTGCCCCAAACTGCATGTGATTATCATAAAGTGGGCATGTCTGTAAAGGGGAGACTCGTGGGTACCCATAGAACCCATTTTCATTCACATATCTGGAGGTCAGAGGTCAAGGGACCCCTTTGAAAATGGCCATGGCAGTTTTTCTTCGCCAAAATTTAGCTCAAGTTTGGAGTGTTATTTAACCTCCTTCTCGACAAGCTAGTAAGACACGGTTAAAATGAATTTGCATCAACGCGTTATCGCATCAACTATGACAGCCCTATTAGTGATATAAAGTCAGTTTCTCTAGATTTATGATTAATACAGCAACAGTTTATAAGCCTCAAACCTATCAACAACTCTATCCGTCTGTTTAATCAATGCAACAAATAGAAAAGTAAAAGCAACAGTTTGTGGTTTTAGGGGAAGTTTAAGTAGGGCTGGGAGGCGCCTGCTCTATGGGCCCAATGGATGCGGAAGATCACACAAAAGCACCACTTTAAATCTGGTGTTTACCAGAGATATGCTCATAAGTTTATTGGAAATAAGTCAATCAGCATGAAAAAGCAAACAAAAATGAATAACCGACTAAAGAAATCTTAGTCGACTAAGAACAAAACATCGACTAAGAGGGGTTAGCCTTACTTAGTACTTTTACTTGAGAAATTGCTCTTTTTTTCTTTTATTGCACAATCCAGAAATGCCACTCGTTGCTGATAGCTCTAATATTCTCCCACAGACTACAAGCAGAAGTAGTGTGAAGCTCATTCCTCTTGACTTTGAGTGTGTGGAGGTCAATCGCAGTGAGATTTAGACAAGCACTTTCCACCAGATGAGCAGTGTGTTCAATCATCTGACACCATGGATTGGATCCACTCCAACACATACAGCACAGTACAGGACTACATTTACATCTAGTGACACTCGGCTGCTCTTTGTGTTGGAGCAGGAGAGCAAAGCCTCATTTCTGTAGAGACTCAGAGCGTCGTTATTAGATCACTCGACACGCTAAAGCTTGACCCAAACCACCTTCAGCCTGATGGAGTGGAGCAGGGCTGCAAAGAGAGGAACACCGACTCCCTGAATGTGGTCAGAACTGGTGGCAATGAGAGGCTGTTCTCTCTGTGTGTGTGTGTGTGTGTGTGTGTGTGTGTGCGTGTGCGTGTGTGCGTGGGCAGGCCAGTCGTGACAACCAACAGCTGTTTTTTTCTGTCCTGAGGAGGCAATCTTCATCTTCCTCCTCCTCCTCCTCCTTCGCAGTTACAGTCCTTGTCTCACACTGTGGCCGTTCATGAGCCAAATGAAATCCAACAGATAGCCACAACAACAACAACAACAATAGCTTTCCAATTCCAACCTGCTTCAGTTCGCATTCATTCATCTCTTGTTAAAAAAACGTTTGTTTTATACACATGTCTAATAATTGTTTTGCAACCTCTCCTGAACCTGAGCGTTCGCGATACCTTAATAAATGAAGGTTGATCGCCGCCATGTCCCGTCAGTGTTCCCCCGTTCAACAAAGTGGCCGGATATTGCTGATCCAGACATCTCTACATATTTGATTGAACCCCGTTAGGCTGAGTGTTGTCTGTAAATAACCAACATGTTAATAGCCAACTGTTTGATCTATAGGCTGAGATTTAGTTGGAGACGACAGTCTGATGCTGCTATAACGTTAATGTATGACTGTATTACTCAAGCTAACTTTAGCTAGCCGTGCTAGTCACTGTCACCAGCACCATTTAGCCATTCATACTAAGTTGTTGCTATTAGTACAAGTACTCTTATCTCTATTAATGCCGCTATTAGTGTTAGTACTACAAAGTGTTACGTTGCAAATATCTGTCCATAATTGAGTTCTAAATCCAGAGAGATTATTTCAACATGTTTTGTAGAAGGCAGTTTGTTTCAAGGAATTGTATGCAAATTATTAGGGGTATTTTTTCTGAATTGAGGGTAGTCTTAATTTGAAGTCATCATCATGTGTTACTACCCTATAGCAGCTCCCACCTTCAGTTTATTCCGTATCTTAACAGAAAGCAGAACCACAGTCAATTGACGTGTCAAAATAAATGTCAATGTGTCACATAAAGTGACAGTGACAGTTTTTGGTTTATGTTTATGTTTTTGTTTGAGGGCGTGCCAAACTAGCCGCTATAGGCAGGTATTATACAAATGTGTTACTTGATGACATCACCACGTTACGGAAGAAAAGGCGGGACTTCAATTGAGGCGTTTCAGGCAGCTCAGTAGCAATGTTTCTGTGGGGGAGAGGAACTTTCTTTGGCGTGTACTTTTGGCTTTATAACTTTGCAAACCTTTTACATGCACAGAAAACTATATAACACACTGAAGGACAGGGATAAAAGCACAAATAGGTCCTCTTTAAATTGGAATACACCATCTTAATTTGGTTATAAACGGCAGAGTGAATTAATTCAACAGCATCCCGACTATATCTCAATGTTTGGATGTTGCTCTGTATCTGCTGGATGTGTAAATAGGTCTTGGCTGAGAAGTTTTCCACAACGACTTAACAAAGTGATAATAAGTCTGTGTTGTGTTTACAGCCGGTTCCAGAACGGCTTGATTAGAAGATTTTTGATGCATTTTTATTCTGTGATCTCAGACGGATTCACTTCACTTTTGACACTTTTTTGTTTTATGTCATTACCAGAATTGATCTTGTCTCTCAATGTGCAGTTTTCACCAGTGGTGGACACTGTGTATTTAAGATGATTTATTCCAAAGTGGAGAGATAGAGACTTATATTCTCAATCATGTGCTCCATAGGCTTGGATCCTATACCAGCAATCGGCTTGTCAGAAAAGAACCTGAGAGCCCCGGGGGATCCTCGAGACATGAAGGGATTAGTTATCAACTCGGTCTGGGTTTTATGACGCGCAGAATCAAAGTAGTGGGGAAAATTGGAAGTACAAACTTGAGAGCGTATGGTGGTCAAAGCGAAAAGATTTGGAAATGTGTGCGAGTGATTATGAAAGTAAGAATTTATATGCTATTTGATGTAGTTTATTAAACTAGCGAGTTTGAGTGTTAACGGTACTAAACCACAAAATACTGTCCCTGTATGTATCTCAATAGCTATATGAGAATTTGTAATATTTGTAAGTACGTTTAATGTCTTTTTGTTGTGTACAGTTGAAAGGAAGCTTCAGATCATTTTTTGAAACAGAGCAACAGAAAAAAGCAGGGAAAAGGAGAAAGCATTATGAATATTGGTTTGACAACCGGGGGAAAATAACCATCATGAGCTTCTTTCCATTTGTCTTTGTGGGTTAATGACATTCAGGAAACAGGTTTGTTTACATCCAATCAACTGTGATGTGATTGACGAACACGTTCTCAACAGTGTGAATAGAAACCCAGCTAATGACCTCTCTGTCGCCACAGACTGGGAAGCTCGTATCGACAGCCACGGCAGAGTTTTCTACGTGGACCACGTGAACCGGACCACGACCTGGCAGAGGCCGAGCCACGGCGGCAAGTGTAGCCACGGTATCCCCCGTTCGGGATCCACACAGCAGATGGAGCAACTCAACCGCAGGTCAGACTGGGAATACATGATTATAGTAGACACTGTTGCCTGTATCAATCATGTGGCATGTGTTGGCGTACTGGAACACCAATGTTGTCTGATTAAAAACTGTCAATATTTCTAACCAATCTAGCATATTTCTTTTAACTTTTAAAAGGGGCAATTTGTGAGATCTGGCCAGAATTTTAGTTTAAATCATCAGCATCTATACAGCAGCTGTCAATCACTGCTGGCAAAGTTTGTGAACTCCTGTGTGCTGTTCAAATATTAATCAATATTCTATTACTGTATTTCTCTCCCCCCACGTTGTCAGAAACATCTTGTAGTGTTCTGTTTAGATGTAAAATGAGAACGTTTGTGACCTGGACGCAGGGTCTGAAATTAGCACCCGCCACCCGCCAAATGCGGGTAAATTGTTGGCAGTGGCGGGTGAAATCATCAGGACATCTGCCACTATGGCAGGCAGGGAAAACGCTTGTGATGGGAATAGAGAACCGTAGTTGTCCGCTTTCTTGGCATCCCATGCTCAAAAAACAGGGCTCCCCCAGAAGCTACGATGTAATTCGAACACTGTAATTTACTGTGTATATAATGTTTTTTGTGTAAAATATATTGCTACAGATGCTGTAGAGATGAAAATGTTTTTGATGTTTTAAACAAAAATTCTGTCCAGATCTTACACACACACACATATAATATATATATATATATATATATATATAATAGACATCAGCAAGACATTATTATGGGAAAATGTGGTGTTTGGTTTCTTCAAAACCATATATATATATATTTTCTCATAATAAATTTAATATGTTTTCTTTTAATCTTTTATTCATAAATATAAATCTAACAATAAATACCTAATTTTGTTGTTTTCTTGATGGATGTTGAGCAATATGTGAAACCACTTTCTAATTTGACAAAGAAAAAGGCTATTAAGACACTCAATATATGCAGGTTTTCATATTTTTGTTTAGTGTGATATACCTCTGGCTCTCTCTCTCTCTCTATATATATATATATATATACAGTATATGCTGCTATAAATATGGATGATGTAATAAGTTTACATCATTTGACGATGATGGATGATAATGAGTATTTCAAACTGTAATTTAAATAATTCAATATTTGTAGGTATGGTGGATGTTTTAGTGTTACAGGGATTGTTTCACATGACAGATTTAAATATTCACTACAGATTTAACAGTCCAATACGATTGGGTTTTACTATATATTAAAAGCACACACCTGGATACCATAATGCCTGTAATTCAATGAACATCTGAATCTATTTGTTGAACTGAAAAGGGCTCAAACAAGGCAACGAGGGAGGGAGGAGGGAATCTGAGAGAGTGGAGAGGAGTCGGTACAGTATTCGAAGCTGCATACCGGTCCTCTAGTGGAGTTAGGCTGACATCTGGTGACTGGAAAGGAAACATCAACCTTTATGAAGCACATGTGGTCCAAATAAGTGCAAGAAATAAGCTCTTGAGTGGAATGTGAAAGGTGCAGATGGTCTTTATATATATAAACCCAGTAAGACTTCAGAAGAAGAGTTCCGTCTCCATACTGGTGTATAAGAGGGAGGACTTGTTGTTGTTTGTGCAGGTACCAGAACATCCAGAGGACCATGGCCACAGAGGAGGACGGTGGGAGTCCCAGGCTAGAGCGGAGCGGCAGCACAGAGACTGATCCTGATACACCTCCAACAACAGGTACAGGGCTGAGCCTTCTCACCACCTCCTCATCATTACCTCTGCTACAGAGCAGACTGCAGAAATCATTCCTACACTGTTTGGGATTTTGTTCCTGCATATTTGTGGGACTACTGACATGTTTTCACTATTTGAAGGCATAAATATTGTTTCTATTATCTAATCTATTTTTACGTTTTTAATATTATCTATTACATTCATCATTAGTTACATACAGTATAATACCTCAGTGAGTACCTACCTTCTGTCTGCAGGCCCCGCCTCCCCTGTCAATCACCAGAAGATCAGCCATCTCCTCCAATCACCTGCTGTCAAGTTCATCACACACCCAGAGTTCTTCACTGTGTTGCACAGTAACTATGTGAGTCCTACACACACACACACACACACACACACACACACACACACACACACACACACAGAGAGAGAACATTGCCTACTGTATATACAGCATATTGTGCTGACTAAGAGCTTTACAGATTTTGCTACAGGTCAGATATAGTAACTATATTTAGAATCACATGACCAGTCAATTCTCTGTGTTGCTGTTTAATATTGTGCCAATATGGTGTAATAAACAGGTGCAGGCACACCAAGAGTTTACTCTGGGAACATTAATTTCTTCTAGGGATGTTGATAATTAACCGTTTAACCGTTAACCGCCATTTTAACCGATTACCGCTATCAGTTAAAACGGTTAAAAGAAATGTTAATAATTAATTAAAAAGCTGAGAAAAACTCGTCACTTCAAGAAGATCTTTGGTCCACTTTAAGAGCCCACCTTAAGACAGTCTGAGCCGGCGTTACAGATACAGGAAGTCGGCTGACGTCTATAGCTCGCTTGAGCGGAGGAGTTGTAGCCTCGTAACATTTATTCACCGACAAATCAACTGTACACACACTGTCTGCTACAGCTACGTTCACAGCTATAAGGCCACCGACAACACACACACAGTCTGGCGGAAACTCGCTGAAGTTACACACATACAATGGTGAGCACGAAGCTACCAGCAGAGCTACAGATGCTAATGTAGCACAAACACACACATACTGTTTGTCGGACAATCGCTATCGTTAATCCGGGCAAACAGAGTATCGTTACGCCGGGCAGACACACAGCTGACAACCTGCTAAACTAAACTAAATGTGCGGTGGAGACTTTTACTGGGAGAGTGGCTGCATGTCCGCGAGACTACACAAAGCACCGTGGCTGCTAAGTTAACGCTCCTGGACGGGTGAACTGGGGACTCAGTTGTCTGTTGTACTCACACACTGCAGCTGGCATGCGAGGCACAAATCTTGTCGGTTAATTTCTTCTACACAGAGACTTGTTCTTCTTCCACATACATAGCCAAAATAAGATCAAACCAGCATTTCCCACTGTGTCTCCAGGCAGCCTACCGGATGTTCACCAGCAGCAGCTGTGTGAAACACATGATCCTGAAGGTGCGTCGCGACGCCAGGAACTTCGAGCGCTACCAACACAACCGAGACCTGGTGGTTTTCCTCAACAAGTTTGCAGACGTTCAGCTGGAGCTGCCCAGAGGCTGGGAGATCAAGACCGACCCCCAGGGCAAGGTCGGTTCATATGGAGGACGACTCTGTTGTGGATCTATATACCTCGTAGTCAGCACTGAGTCGTAGTCGGAAACGCTAGCAAAGCTGAATGAACCAAGTGCACAACATATTCAGCTCTTTGATTCTGTTGTTCTGTGCAGTATGAAGGTCAGAGAAGGTCAGAGTCCATCATGTGTACTGGAGCTGAAGTTAAAAACAGCCCAGAATATGAAACCGGCCAATGCACATACACTCTGAAATGCAATGTAGCTGAGATGGTCTGTGATATTTGAGGTACAAAATATACATTCTTTTGTCTTCCTTTTGGTGTTAAAAAATGTAAAAACTATTATTTTAACAAACACGAAATCCATACACAACTAGAAGCACACTCAGATGCTAACAAAAGTGAATAATAATCTGTGTATCTGCCCTGTGATTTGGATCCACTCCAAAATGTAGTAGATTCTTCATTGGTCATGAAAATCGGGGCGAGTCCTGCTGACAAACAAACAAACCAAACCAAACTCATAACCTCCTTGGCGAAGGTAACAAGATATTGGACCACTTGTAAGAACATTTTCATATCCTTATCCTAAACCTCTCTTACTTTTTTTTTTTTTCTGTGAGGTCTGTGTCAGATTCATCAAATTCTCTTAATGCACAAACTTACTCATTTCCACCTGACCAGTGCCTGCAGTTCTTGAGGAGCTGTGTGTTTGTGAGAGTTTGATCGTTAGCATTAAAGGTTCTCTATACAATGTCCAGAGCATTAAAGGGATAGTTTGTTGTTTTTTGAAGTGGGGTTGTATGTAGGGATGTAATGAGAACCGATACTTCGTTACCAAAATTCTAAAAACGTGACGGTACTCGTTTTCTACAGTATCGTATGCCTGCAGGGTCCGAAATCAACACCTGCCAAGCGCCAAATACGGCTCCTTCTGTCCTCTGCTCTCTGTGTCGGAGTTTGACACGCACACAACAGCGCCGTGCAGCAGCGATATCCAGAGATCCTCTATGTTCGAGAAGAGGATTCACTCGTGGGGGAAAAAACTGAACTGAACAAACTGGATTACTATCTTTTGTTACTTATTGCTAAATCTCTGAAAAGTGGTGTGTTTGTTTTTTTTGTATTGAACTCTGGACTCTTCATTTCCGGTGAATGTTATTGGGATTTGATTATCTTACACTTAACTCCCCAGATCTACTTTGTTTGAACCAATCCGACAGCATCCAATCAAGTTTCAGGAGAAAACCATGAAGAAGTTTCATGTTACTGAGCACCAGTTGGATCCAGTTACTCTGCTGTTAAAATTACGTTACATTTGGTGAAGAGCGCCTATGGCTTATTTAGGACTCGAGACCTGAGTTGGGACTTGAGTGGTATCTAATTTGGTATTGAGAATCGTGGAAATTCACTGGTATTGGTATCGACTACTAGATTTCTGGTATCGTGACATCCCTAGTTTTATGAGGTACTTATCCGTAGTCATATTCTAATCTATTCGTACAAGTGGTTCTTGAATGAGGCGCATTGTGTTTACACTTACAGTGTCACTTAAAAAACATACATTGGGGGAAATGAAATATGGCTGTTACAGAGGGAAGGAGGATTATAGTTCATCTAACAATCTGACTGACATATTATCTGGTAAATTCAGGGCATGTAAATGTGTTTGCATGAATGTATTGATTTGCTCATGAATGTATGGAGGGAAGAGTTGAATCTCACTCAGTTTTCCCTTCCCGGTTCCTTCACAGTCAAGATGGTGGTGAAGATATTATTCATGTCGTATCGAGCCTATCTTTAGTGGATCATAACATTTAGGGTATGGAATTAATCTTGTTGATCACTTGCGGGCCCTACCGGCCTGTTAAGCCTGTCAAATAGGATTTTCAAGAATTGTAAATCACCGTAAACACAAGAGGTCGTAAATGAGCACAGAAAATATGAGGCTGATGGGTTCAGTAGTATGTGAGATTAGCTGTGGACAGACAGACAGACAGACAGACACACATGACAGAACACATGATCTCCCCACAGCCTTACGATAAAAATAAATAATAGAATCGATAAAAAATAATGTTCAAAAGAGACATTATGTTTGATCCAGAATCATTCGAATGTGGCAGATCATTTAAAATCATTATTTCACAATACATACTGTATGATTTCATTCTCTTTTCTCTGTCTCTCAGTCTTTCTTTGTGGACCACAACAGTCGAGCCACGACCTTCATTGACCCTCGCATCCCTCTGCAGAACGGCCGGCTACCCGGCCACCTCGCTCACAGACAACATCTGCAGAGACTACGCAGCTACAGCGCCGGGGAGGTACTCACTCAAACACACACTCACACACCTGTACTATCTATTCAGAGTTACGCACTAGTTGCATTTGAATCCACATAAAGTTTTCTTCCTACAAGTCAACTCTAGCATGACTGCAGTTTCTGCTTGTGTCCTATGCTCTCTTACTTTTTCAAAGTATTGTGAAAAAAGACAGCTCACAAATGTATGGTTTCATTTTTACAAAAGGCTCAGTCATTTCCTAAAACAACTGGTAGTTGCGCTGTAGTTTCTAACAGACATTACTCAAACAGTGTTTAATTTTCCATTTTTAACAAAGCAGAACATTCCCTGACATAAGACCTCACAAAAACAAGACTTATCGTAATCATAATAATTAAAATAATAAATTAGTAAATACTATGCACCGATCAGCCATAACATTATGACCACCTGCCTAATATTGAGTAGATTCCCCTTTTTGCCGCCAAAACAGCCCTGACCCGTCGAGGCATGGCCTCCACTAGACCTCTGAAGGTTTGCTGTGGTATCTGGCACCAAGCCGTCAGTAGCAGATCCTTTCAGTCCTGTAAGTTGCGAGGTGGGGCCTCCCTGGATCGGACTTGTTTGTCCAGCACATCCCACAGATGCTCGACTGGATTGAGATCTGGAGAATTTGGAGGCCAAGTCAACACCTCAAACTCATTGTTGTGTTCCTCAAACCATTCTTGAACCATTTTTGCAGCGTGGCAGGGTGCATTATCCTGCTGAAAGAGGCCACTGCCATTAGTGAATACCGTTTCCATGGCGCTTTTGGCGGTCGACACGGGTCAGCATGGGCACCCTGACCGGTCTGCGGCTAAGCAGCCCCATACGCAACAAACTGCGATGCACTGTGTTCTGACACCTTTCTATCGGAACTAGCATTAACTTTTTCAGCATTTTGAGCTCCAGTAGCTCTTCTATTGGATCGGACAACACGGGCCAGCCTTCGCTCCCCACGTGCATCAGTGAGCCTGGGGTCTGACCCTGTCGCCGGTTCACCGGTTTTCCTTCCTTGGACCACTTTTGGTAGATCCTGACCACTGCAGACCGGGAACATACCACGAGCTTCAGTGTTGGAGATGCTCTGACCCAGTCGTCTAGCCATCACAATCTGGCCCTTGTCAAAGTCGCTCACATCCTTACGCTTGCCCCATTTTTTCTGCTTCCAACACAAAGTTCAAAGTTCAAAATGTTCACTTGCTGCCTAATATATCCCCCCCACTGCCAGGTGCCATTTTAACAAGATAGTCAATGTTATTCACTTCATCTCTCAGTGGTCTTAATGTTATGGCTGATCGTCGTATACCAGGCTTTAGATACACACACAATACCTGTTAGTCGGATCAATTCTTTGTTAGTTTGGGTGCACATGGGTTTTGTTGAAAAGAAGAAAAATACAGAACTTCTTCAGACTGTTCGCTGTAAGTTTTAACATCAGTTCAGCTGAAGGACATCAATTTGATCAGTAGAAAGCAGCTTTTAGAGCCTTATCAGAAGATAAACTGTCAAATAGTGAGTTTCTTTGAACAACAGCCGTCTCTGTTGGTGTTTGTTCGCAGGCCTCTGATGTGTCCAGGAGTCGTGGGGCTTCTCTGATGGCCAGGCCCGGAAACAGCCTCGTAGCCGCCATACGAAGCCAGCACAACAACAACTCCCAGCTGACCGTTCCGTGTAGGCACCGCCATGACATCTCAGCATTCGTTTGATGAACTTGTTTCTGTGTTGCAGTCTGACCGCTTCTCTCTGTTGTCTCTCTCTCTCTCACCAGCTTACAATGACAAGATAGTGGCGTTCCTTCGACAACCCAACATATTTGACATGTTGCAGGAGCGACAGCCGAGCCTCAGCAGAAACCACGCACTGAGGTAGGCTTTCAAATATTGATTGGAAAATGTCTTTGAATATAATTCCATAAATACATCAAATGCATCTTCCTTGATGAACAGAGAGCTCAAAAAGTCAGGGAGGATGCACCTCAGTATCAAACTCCCATATTTAGTTGTATTAACTATTTGTGTTTAAGTCAATACATAAAATGAAGAACTGATGAGGGCTTTGTCTTGCCGACTGCTCAGGGAGAAAATCCACTACCTTCGGACAGAAGGGACTCAGGGGGTGGAGAAGTTGTCATGTGATGCAGACCTCGTCATCCTGTTAAGGTAAAGCACCCGCTGAACCCAGTATACCCATGTTGGCTAATAACATCTATTTTCTCTTACAACTGAATTCTCACTACAGCTACTGCTTGAACTATATATATGTACAGTAGAGCAGAGGAATAATGTCTTCTATGTTTCTCTGTGTCCTGTTTTTGAAGTTTGTTCGAAGAGGAGATCATGTCTTATATTCCGCCTCACCCCATCCACCCCGGCTTCAGCATCTCCCCTCGCTGTTCCCCCGCCTCCTCGCCACAGAACTCTCCCGGTAGGTCCTCAAGCATGCAACATAACATAACATAACAGGGAACTGCTTCCTGTATGAATGTGAATGGAATCTGTAAGTCTTTGGAAAGCTATGGAAGATTAAGAATACCTCAATTAAGGTCAAATTAAACTCAGTAATTAAATGAATCACATTGTCCAATGTATTATCTTTTCAAATCAAATCATAACACAAAGTGGTGTATTTTATTTTTAATATTTACCAGCAGAGAGCAGCATAGAGCTGCCAACACTAAATACAAAGTCTTAGTTTTTATGAAGAGGTGCAGGGAGCTTTTCTTTTTATTAAATGGAAACACATTGTCAATGCCAAAATTTAAAAAAAAATAATAATAATAATAATAAACGGAAAAAAAACAACAACTGTCCAATCACAGCTTGGGGGCGGGACCATGGCCTGAGATTACTAGAGCCAATGGCTGCCATGACCATGGATGTATGACAGACAGTCTTTCACATTAAAACAGTTTCCTGTGGGCTAGCTCTTAGAGGGATTTTCTTGGCACAAGACGTTTACTAGTTTACTCTCTATTTTGCAAAAGGCTAACTGGTCCAGAATTGAGGGATAACGCTGCAGACAGCAGCATCAAAACGAGTTATGTCCGTAGTAAACTTTTTGAAAAAATAAAAAAATATATAACTTTTTTTAAAAGTTTTAAAAAAGTTAACTTTTTTCAGTCCGATTTTATGCATATGGTGGTGTGTTCTTGGTACACTTTTCCTAAAATTACATTTTAAAAATCCCAATATATCGCCCTTGCTTTCAGTATTGCAGTATATCGCTGTAAGGAAGCTGGGACACACAAACTGAATGGTAGTGAGATGGCAGATATAGAGATTTTCATCATCTGAATCCAGCGTGTGTATCACCGTAATCAGTGGACTCATAGTTACTCAGGTATGCAGGTGAAGTGGAAACACTGTGGAGCCTGTTGACAGTGAAGATGCTCACTGATCTAGCACGCTATCCGAGGCACTCAGTGGATTCTGTTAGACACACACTGAACCCTCATAGCGGTAATCATTGCTGTTTGACAGAGCCTGCTGTGCGATGTTAGGGTGCACACGTGTGTGTGTGTGTGTGTGTGTGTGTGTGTGTGTGTGTGTGTGTGTGTGTGTGTGTGTGTGTGTGTGTGTGTATCGGGTTATGCATGTTATTGATGGGACTATAAAAGGAAATTGGGTCACAGCAGGGAGGCCTGGCTTGTAATGGTGCTTCATTCATTAGTTGTGTTATTTTCTTTGTGAAAACCTGAACCGGAAAAGCAAATGTTGTGAGCTCAGCCAAACTGCTCCACATCAGCCAGCCTCACTTTGAGACAGATCCCTCAGAGGTCACTCAGGTCCTATTGACTGTTGAAATGTGTTTTTTTTTTTTTATTTCCCTCCTCATTAATCTCTCTTGTCAGTCAGTAATTGGAGCTGCAGAGTGAACAGTGTGTACAGTGGTAACCCCCAACAGGGAGCTAACCAACACCTCCGTTTATGAACCTGCTCAAGGCTGGACTGGCTGATGTCCGCTGGCTGATGGCTCACTCTCTCTGGGTTGTCATCAGTCAGCAGCATTGCGCTCCAAAGCTGAAGTAGCACTCCGGTTCTACCGACAACAGATTTTGCAGCTGCGCCCCAGAGACACAGAGAACATCAGTAACAATAAGTAACAGCGTGTGTGTGTTTGTGTGTGTGTAGGCCTGCAGAGGGCGAGGGCTCCAGCTCCGTACCGCAGAGACTTCGAAGCCAAACTAAGAAACTTCTACAGGAAATTAGAAGCCAAGGGCTACGGACAGGGACCGGGCAAGATCAAGTAAGACTCACAGTACGCACACATGAAACATAAAAGCCTTGATACAGTATTATTATATTTTCCCATTTGATTGTAGCCGTTACAGTAGATGTTATAGTAAATATCACATTTCTGACACACTTTCTCACACTAGATAATCAAAATGATATTTGATCTATTGTGTAACTAGATGTTCTATAGTATAGTAGTAATATTTTAGTATATGTGCTTGGAGACAGGCCATAGCTGCAATTGAAGACAGTGATGAAAGTTGGAATTTGGGTTCCAGTATATAATTAATTTTAATTTAAAAACTTTTCCCCCACCTGAATTGTATTCCTGCCCTCGTATGGGACACTTTGAAACTGACACAACCAGCCTGATATGTAACATGTGGTCTGTCCTGGTTGTTGCAGGTTGCTGATCAGGAGAGAACACCTGCTGGAGGGAACCTTTAACCAGGTGATGGCTTACTCCCGCAAAGAGCTGCAGAGGAACAAACTCTACGTCAGCTTCCTGGGAGAGGAGGGGTGAGACACACACACACACACACACACACACACACACACACACACACACACACACAATGAGTTACAGTGCAGTGTATGTTATGTTGTTCTTTCAAGCTTTGGAAGCCCTAAACTTTGGGATGTGCTCAGAATTTGAGGAGAGTATTACCCAAAAAGTCCACTAGAGGGCTTCACCTGTGCTTATAGAACTACAAAATGGTAACCCTCGTTTCCTGTCTCTGTCTTGTTGTCTCTTCAGATTGGACTACAGCGGTCCGTCCAGAGAGTTCTTCTTCCTCTTGTCTCAGGAGTTGTTTAATCCGTACTACGGCCTGTTTGAATACTCGGCTAACGATACCTACACCGTTCAGATCAGCCCCATGTCGGCATTTGTTGAGAACCATCTGGAATGGTAAGCTGTGCAATACAAACACACACACAGACGGGTGGGGTTATATTAAGGATGGCTCCACCGCGTCATCGAGCCATGATTTCAGCCCCGCCTAAAAATCCTGAACACAAAACTGGCGATAAACAGTTTAACGGTCTAACTCCACAATCCAGTACTACAATGTTCAGTCTTTTCAACTGTTTTCAGTAATAATTTTCCAACATTTACAATGTGTTTAGAAACAAATCTCTGAATTGCCTTTACACGGCCTTTAGAGTGAATCTGTAGAATACTGTATTTGGTATCAGACCAGTTGGCTCATTTCACTTGTTTATGTGTCAAAGTTGCGTTTAACTGATTCTATTGTTGATATTAATGTTCCGTGTGTGTCCAGGTTCCGTTTCAGTGGCCGTATCCTGGGCTTGGCTCTGATCCATCAGTACCTGCTGGATGCTTTCTTCACCAGACCCTTCTACAAGGCCCTGCTCAGACTGTCAGTACACACACTGTGTCAACTTCCTGTCGCAGAATATGAAAAAACTGGCATTTTTTTTTATTCTGTCTTCTAGTGATTTTATTTTTTGTTTTTAGAAATAGAAAATGAAAATCAACCCTTTTTTTAAGCTTTGTTTTTTCTACCCTGATAAAGAAAAAACGCCTTGTATTCCAATTTTAATTTTTGTATTTTAAAATGAAAATCAAATAACCACTCATTTTTTGTATTTTAATATCTTTTTGTGAAAGGAAAATGCCTGAAAGATACTCTGATCTGATTAGCAGACTTGTGTAGTGTTTGTGGCTTGTATGTGTGAGCTCTGTGTGTCCCCTCAGGCCGACAGACCTGTCTGATCTGGAGTATCTGGACGAGGAGTTCCACCAGTCTCTGCAGTGGATGAAAGACAACGACATCACTGACATCCTGGACCTCACCTTCACCGTCAACGAGGAGGTCTTCGGCCAGGTCAGCCTGTGTGTGTGTGTGTGAGAGTCTGCATGTGTTTGAAAGCATCGGATCTGTTCTGATATTCATAGTGTTGTTATACTATATGTATTTCCACAATGGCAAGCTTTCAATATACAGTACTGCCAGTAGCGGCTGGTGGAAATGTTTCTAGGTAGGGCTGTGCCACATCCAATCAATTTCAGCAAACATCCCGGTAGATTTGATGCAAAAAATTGAAGGTATCAAAAACACATTACTACTTTTCAGTTATATAATCAACAATTATTTTATTCCAACAGGAGCAGTAAAGAATGCTTAGAAAAACACAACAGTATAACATGTACTCAGTGGTGGAAAGTAACTAAGTACATTAACTCAAGTACTGTACTTAAGTACAATTTTGAGGTACTTGTACTTTACTTGAGTATTTCCATGTTCTTCTAATTCACTACATCTCAGAGGGAAATATTGTACCTTTTACTCTACTACATTGATTTAATAACTTTAGTTACTTTACAGATTCAGATTATTAATACAAAATATAATCAACGAATAAATGACGTATAATTATAGATTAAACTACCCAGCAGTATATAAAGGCATTAAAATGAGCTCCGCCTTAACCAGCTGCAACATTAAAGTGATGAACACATTAATGCATCAATAAGTATAATCCAATAATATACATTATTCTGCATAATGTCTACTTTTATGTTTGGTACACTTGGTGACAGTAGTACATGAAACAGGTAACCTGAAAAAAAAACATGTTCCTCTGTGTCCTCCGGTGCTCCTAAACGGCATCTGAGAGATTTCACTGCAGTCTGAGCTGATCTGAGGTCTGCTGCCTAGCAACCGTCTATGAGAGCCGGCTGTCAATCACTCTGAACTCCGACCAAACGGTCAAACTAGGCAGCGCTGATCAAATATGAATCAATATTATGTTACGTTAATGCCTATTTCTCGCCTCAAATGTTTTCAGAATCATCTTGTAGTGTACTGTTTAGCTGTAAAATAAGAAAGTTTGTGATGCCGTTGCCATTGGGAAATCTGGTGAAGGAACGCCATGTTCCGGTCACATGTCTGGAGCACAGCCAATAGGAACGCTCTCTCTCTCTGAAATGACCTGTGATTGGTCAAAGTCTCCAGTGACGCTCGCTTGGGGCGATTGAGGACGCTGATTGGCTAAATTTAATGTCAATCGTTCAGAGCTTGAATCAGCTATTGGCTAAGCTGCTACATAGACCCGCCTGCTCGGGGCGATTTCTCCGTCGCCCCAGAGCTGAACTACAGACAGACAGACAGGCAGAGAGACAGAGGAGAGTCAGGGAACGCAGGAAAACCATATATTTTGCACAGATGATTTTCTATCATATTTTACACATATTACTGGGTGCATTCCATATTTTAAACACACAAATATTGACAATTTGTATAATTTATTATTATTATTATTATTAGTAGTAGTAGTAGTAATGTTTTTTTCTGTATGGCTGTCTGGCTCAGAGGGGGCGGCGCCCTAGCGCCCTCTATTGACCGGCCGCCACTGCTGAGATGAGTTACACTGTTAACTACAGCCAGTAGCTGTTGTGTTGCCAGGTGACGGAGCGGGAGCTGAAGTCGGGCGGCTCCAACCTCCAGGTGACTGAGAAGAACAAGAAGGATTATATAGAGCGGATGGCCAAGTGGAGGGTGGAGAGAGGGGTGGTGCAGCAGACGGAGGCGCTGGTCAGAGGCTTCTACGAGGTGACCACATGGTTCATAACACCATAACATGATTTTCATAACATTAGAAGGTTAACACTAGTTGGGAACCCATTTTTTTTCATTTATAAATACAGCAATTAGGTCATAGCCCTACTGTACCCAGCAGTATACTAATAATATACATAATACATAATAATACACACATGCACCCACACACATAAAGGCCACTGAAACATGTGCTTGTTGTTTTGTCTGTCCCAGGTGGTAGACTCCAGGCTGGTGTCTGTGTTTGACGCTCGGGAGCTGGAGCTGGTTATCGCCGGTACGGTCGAGATCGACCTCAGTGACTGGAGGAGCAACACAGAGTACAGAGGAGGTGTGTGTGTGTGCGGGTATAAAACCCATAGACTGTATATAAAGATGGTCGACAAGTCTCCAATTCCTCCCACTGTACAAATTGAATTCAAATCTGGTAAAAAAAATGACACTTTAATTGAGTCTTTCCAGTTTACATGTTCCTGGTCAGATTGGATGTTTCTGTAGTGAGAGGAGTTTATCACAATTCAATAATGTACGTGTTTCCTGGAATTATTGAGAAAAAAGTATATAAATAAAACCTTTCCCTGGTTTTCAGGATGTTTTTCCATTATTAACCTTGCAGTCAAAATGCCAATATTGACCTTTTATAGTTACATTTAATTACAAATTGCATGCATTACATTTATAGGAGAAGTGCTCAATACTGGACTCTTCTATGAAAAGCCCTCAAACTGAGTTGATTTTGTCTCATTACCTCCCTGACCTCCCAATCCCCTAGGTTACCATGACGGCCACATAGTGATACGATGGTTCTGGGCCGCCGTGGAGCGCTTCAACAACGAGCAGCGTCTCCGCCTGCTGCAGTTTGTCACCGGGACGTCCAGCGTGCCGTACGAAGGCTTCGCCGCACTGCGGGGATCCAACGGCCTCCGACGGTTCTGTATCGAGAAGTGGGGCAAAGTCACAGCACTACCCAGGTATCTAAACCTCTTTCCTTATTAAGCCATGTTCACACTGTCCTGCTCTCAGTGCTTCGGCCCTTCAAGTCGAAGGACACAGCAGAGCGGTATGCATGACCTAAGCCATCCATAGAATGTTCCTTCATTACTGTGAACAGACACACTGTAGTTAATTTTCTCTCAATCACACATACACCGTCCTGCGACCAGGAATACTCACTAGGGCACCGAATGTGGATTAATCCGCAGATGAAAATAGTCCCCAACAAATGCACTATTTCCTCCTGTTTATACGATAATACGATAATACTTTATTGTCAGACAGGTCTGAAATTTGTTTTGCATCACAGCAGCTACATTTGCAACATCACAAAAAGGACAAAGACAAGAAACAAGGATACATACATTTAAACATTACAATCACAGAAGACGATATTCAGGGCCCTTCAACGTACATTTGATCTGGGATTAGGCTCCATATTTAGTTTTAGGATTGACTGGTGTACAAAAGAGTGCTTCAGTCTAACTGTTACGGGTCCCAGAATGTGGTACCACAGCAACAAAGTACAAATCTGTAAAATACAGATAAAGTGCAGCAGCAATGAAGACACAGAAGCGCTCAGTTCGTCATCCAGATTGCATCTATATTCAAATTCACAATAACATATTCCAAACATCACATTTCTCTTAGTGTCAGTCTCTGTTTCACTCAATAATAACTGTGGTTTAAGGTTAAGTGCAATAAACATCCATGAATCCAATTAGTCCATTAACATCACACATAACAACTCCACATTGCAGGTGTACTGCTTACAGTTTCATACTTAAAGCAACATTCTAGTACACACTATCACTTTTATATAAGTGCAACATGGCTACTATAATGATATAGTGCAAATAACAGTCATATTAAACTGTACTTTTCATAAGCAATATCTAATCTGCTATGATTCTGGACATTCACACTCAATTTAAACATCACTATCACACAAGAGAAATATGAAACACTTTCAATGTGAAACCATTAGGCTGTGACCAAATATCACAATATACTTCACCTTTAAACTACATATTTTACAGTGTAAACATCTTCCATAAACAGGTGCAGCTCTGCAACATGTAACTTGCTTTAATATAAAACACTTCATGAAATACCTGTTTTCTGTAAACTAATACATGTGTGCAATAATGTGTGGGAGTTCAAATAACACTCTGTGTAAAGTAAACACACTAGCGACCTGTCTGCAAGACCATGCTCAGGGCAAAGTAAACAAACATAACAACCTGTCTGCATAGCGTCCTGTCTGCAAGACCATGCTCAGGGCAGAGTAAACCCAAAACCTCTGCGATGCGGTGTGTGTGCCTGCCGCCTGAGACAGTGGTGATATTTCCACGTTTTTTAAAGTTCACAGAAATGCTCAAAACAATATCACAACTTCTTTCTAACACTTGTGCACAAAACATAAAGCTTTAAGAAGTTGAAATTTTCACCAACTACTGACCTGTAAAATACAGATAAAGTGTAGCATGTTTTTTCCACAATAGGGGCAATATTTTAACCCTGGAAATAAAAGTAAATAACTTTTCATCTAATTAAATTAAATTAACACAAAAGTAGTTGCACAATTTTTGAGTGTACCACATAACCTTATTAAATCGTGGAACCCTGTATCTCCGATTTAATGGTAACAATTAAGGCTGGGGCGATTCGTCGACGTAGTCGACGTAATCGATTACGTAAATACGTCGATTTACGTAACATCCGTCGACGCATCGGATGACGTAATGAAAATGCGCTGCGCCCGGTCCAAGCATGGATTCTGATTCCCCCAGAGAGCAAGACGCGTCAAAAAAACCTCTCCCACGTTCATCTAAAGTGTGGGACAAGTGCAATGCACGAGCACCTGACAAGAAGGTATCCCGGAGCACTGAGTGAAGAAGACAGCAACAAGACACCACCGTAAGTTCTGTTTACTTTTTCCCCACCAGGCATGATCTACTAAGATTGTCTAAAACGCGGGCGTGTTTCTGTTAGCAGTAGTCATTTAAAGTTTGTTTTTAAAATGTTTCTTCATCGCCTCCATGTTAAAAGTATTTTATGGACCACTGTTATGGTAACGTAACGTAACGTAACGTTACACCATGCGTCATCTAACGTCGGCCGTTATATATTTTCTGTTTACTTTAACGGCGATGTACGAGTGAGAAAATAGCTTATAGTAACATTACATATTGTTCTACAGTCTGTGACTGTTAGTCTGTAAATAGTTTCAATTATTTCTCTCTTGCTCCACACTGATGCAAAAGTACATTTGCTAGTGTTTATCTTAACTGCATATTATTACAGTGATGAAATAAATCCATGTCTAAACCATTTTAAGTTTTAAGTTAAGTACTTAAGTAAAAATACTGATGAGGATTATTATTATTATTATTATTAGCCTAATGTCCTAACACAACAGTGCTGTGGAATTTAGACCTGTACTAAAATGTGCCACTATTATCATTATTCTAATGGCTTTCTGTGTCTCTTTTTCAGGATAAGACAAGGCAGAGTGGAGGACTTTTTCCACAAAAAGAACATTGCACTTTATTCCTTTTACATGAATTTACAATACAAGCTCTTGTTTTAATTTTATTTTGGAGAAATTGTATGTTGGACTGAAAACAGATTACCAGTAAAGACTGGGATATTTTTTGTTGTGAAATAATGCCATAATAATATTCTTGTTTTATGTATATGTTTATAAGAGAAGATATTTGAATAAAGTATTGAAATAATAATGAGTCAAGTTTTTGATATTTATTTATAAAAAAAATATTTCGAATAATTGATGAATTAGTCGTTAGATTAATCGACTAATCGAAAAAATAATCATTAAAAAAATAATCGTTAGGTGCAGTCCTAAAACTAATACATGTGTGCAATAATGTGTGGGAGTTCAAATAACACTCTGTGTAAAGTAAACACACTAGCGACCTGTCTGCAAGACCATGCTCAGGGCAAAGTAAACAAACTTAACGACCTGTCTGCATAGCGTCCTGTCTGCAAGACCATGTTCAGGGCAAAGTAAACCCAAAACATCCGCGATGCGGTGTGTGTACCTGCCGCCTGAGACAGTGGCGATATTTCCACATTTTTTAAAGTTCACAGAAATGCTCAAAACAATATCTCAACTTCTTTCTAACACTTGTGCACAAAACATAAAGCTTTAAGAAGTTGAAATTGGTAATTTTCACCAATTACTGACCTGTAAAATACAGATAAAGTGCAGCATGTTTTTTTCCACAATACATGAAAAATAAAATCACGTGATTGTCACGTATATTCTTAGGGACAATATTTTAACCCTGGAAATAAGAGTAAATCACTTTTCATCTAATTAAATTAAATGAACACAAAAGTAGTTGCACAGTTTTTGAGTGTACCACATAACCTTATTAAATCGTGGAACCCTGTATCTCCGATTTGATGGTAACAGTTCATATGCACTGTTCAAAACATGGTTGGGGTCAGAGACGATGGTGTTAGCCAGCCTTAATATGTTATTATGATGGGCTGATTCATAGAGTTTCTCAAGGGGTTGACCTACAGTCTTTGAGCAGATTTTCATTTGATGGAGCAGTTTTGACTTTAAAGTAGTGGACAAACTCTTGTACCATGTAGTACAACAATACTGTAGAACACTCATAATCACAGAAGTAAAAAACAAAAGAAGAATTTGTTTACTCGCCCCAAAAGACCTGAAGCGGCGGAGAAATTAAATTCTTTGTTTTGTCTTTTTACAGACAAATTCAATGTGGTCTTTCCAAGATAACAGATGATCAATCATTACTCCCAAATATTTATATGAAAATACCTGCTGGATTTTTTCGTTATGAATAACAATAGGAACTTTAAGAGAGTCAGATGGTGAAAGTGACTTAACAGAGATATTATAGCTGTATCATCAGAATACTTTAGAATGTATTGATTTGGTGTATTTGTATGGCAGTCATCGGTGTAAAAGGTGAAAAGCATAGCTGAACTCACACAACCCTGGGGGGCCCCGACATTGGCCGTGATGGCAGTGGAAAGGGTTTTGTTCACTTTTACAATTTGAACTCTGTTAGTAAGAAAAGAGGCATACCAATGAATCAAATAGGGATTCAGTTCCTGCTGGACCATTTTTGACACCAAGATGTCTGTCTGTATTGTGTTGAAGGCTGACGAAAAATCTAAAAAAAGGGCTCTTGCATAGGTATTTGGTTTGTCTAAATGTTTCGTAATAATATGAACCAGAGTGGCAACAGCGTCTTCTGTACCACAACCCT
>CAKAKR010007255.1:0-17913 GCA_916700685.1 Adelosebastes latens | reverse complement strand
TATAAGGTAAAATGGACCATCATGTAAAATGGGCAATATAAGGTTGGAGCATCATAGCTCTTTGAAATTTTACAGCCAATCACAATAACTGGTCTGGCATTGTTGCTACAATACTGTTTGACATGTAACAACCGATTTGATTGGTCTGAGGATGCTAGTATGTGCAGGGCATATAGTGTTACATGAAGCATGTCAGATAAATTGTATGGTAAGAGAGCATGACATTGCAAATGTCACTCATCACTAATATAAAGTTGAAATTTAAAAAAAACAAGTAGATTTTTGACTGGCCCATTTTAGCTTAACCATGTCAGCTAAATTGGGCCACAATTTTCAGCTAAAATGGGCCACACACTTTTACACAGAAGTTACACAGAAATTGAGGGTGCAAAACAGGTGCATAGGTCTAAATATGTATCCAAGCAAAATCTTAACAATCTTTTTTTTTAATTATGCGTTGCAGACAGTGTTTGAAGGGAATGCAGGACAAGACCTGACTAGATGAGATGTTAAGACCTTTCTCCGGGCGCTTCACAGCAGCACACACACACACACATACACACACACACACACACACACACACACACACACACACATACATGCACACACACACACACACAAAACAGACGCAAAGACACCAATGTGCAGAAACACACACCTGTACAACATGATTAGTTATTTTTTGCATAACTCAAAGAAATAGCCTACTTGTTTCACTTAACAATAGTTAGTTTTAATTTACTGTTAAAAATAAAATTATTTCAGCTGAAATCACTGTTGCATGCCCTCTTTTTATACTGGCCCATTGTACCTGAACATTGTGTCGTAGCTCAAGAGGGAATCTGCTGATAATCTAACTCTCATAATTCCAAAACAATTATAATTTTTCACATTTGTTTAACAAATAAATATTTACGAGACTCATGCCAATTTATAAAAAAATATCATTAAATCTCATGCATAGCTTATTTGATGGTCCTATGAATCATCATCATCATCATCTCTCTCTCTCTCTCTCTCTCTCTCTCTCTCTCTCTGTTTAAATTTCTCACTCTTTGATTTGCTGCCTTGTGATACAGTTCAGAAATGCCAAACACTGATGCCAAACACTGATATTATTGTGCTTTGTTTCACGCTATCTTGTGTAATCCATCTAAACAGGGACAGGCAATCACATGCAAAAGAGGTGCTGATTTCTAATTTTAAAACAGAGGGGGAGAAGTAATCTGTGAAGTAACCTGCTGCAGTGTTTGTTTGGAATGAGCCCTCGAGGCACATGACTACTCATTATCGCCAAAATGTAAAAGAATATTGGTGTTAAAGCTTCTCACTGTTTCAGTGACACATGTCACCAATATTGATCCCGAAGTAGAGTCCAAAAAATGTATGTTGATTAAAGAAGCTGTGAGGACAAAATAAACTAATTTAAATCAGTAATGGCAAATCTTTTTAAGTAGCAATGCCACCATGGAGAAATACTCGATTTAAAGCTCTTGTTCATTTTCGAAAACTAGTAACTAGAAAATGCACTGATGTACTTCAAATAAAAATATTAATTTCTTCACAATGTTAACTTGCATTAATTAATGTGGTAATCCATATATAGTTCATCCATCCATCCATTCTCTGTATCCTCTCGTCAAAGCAGCCTATTCTGGCGTGCACGGGGTGAGAGGCAGGGTAATAACCAGGTCAGGTCGCCAGTCTCTCACAGGGCTAACACATACAGACAACTGCATTCACAGTCACACCTAAAGGCAGACCTAACCTGCATATCTTTAGGTTGTGAAAGGGAACTGGGCACTCACAGGAAAACATGCAGACCTCCATGTAGAAAAAGGCCCAGCATGCCAGGTTAGATTTGAACCAAGGACTTGGAGGTGAAAGTGCCAACAATTGATTCATTTTTATTACGTAATGTCTGTTTTGCATGTTTAACCTCATTTAGCAAAAAAAAAAAAAAAAAGCCATTACATAAATGTAGTAGAGTCTATAACAAAACAAAATATTCAGTTGAAGTTACAGTCTCATAAAACCTTAGTTAAAGGTACACTGTGAAGGATTTGGCGGCATCTAGTGGTGTGGTTGCAGATTGCAACCAACTGAGTACCCCTTTCGCTGACTCCCCCATTTCTAAGACTGCGGCAACGTCAGCCGCCGAGTGCAAAACCGTGGTAACGCCGTTCGCCTCGCTCAGAGGTCAACCATTACCATAATAACACTACTCTAGGAGCAAGGGAAGTCCTTGGTGGCTGCCGGTACCACGGTTTTGCACTCTGCGGCTCACGTTACCGCAGTTTCACAAGCATGTCGGAGAACTACAGTGGAATTCAGGTAATGTAAAAACACTAAAGGCTCTCTCTAGAGCCAGTGTTTTGGTTTCTGGGCTACTGTAGTAACATGGCGTTGCAACATCGCGGACTCCGTGAAGAGGACCCGCTCCCTATGGAGATATGAAGGGCTCATTCTAAGCTAACGAAACCTCTGCTAATAGAGAAATGTTACACACTGCTCCTTTAAAGCAAGACTATGAAACTTGAACATCACTCACTGTGACCACAAGCTACAAATATAGAATAATAGCAAATGCTAACATGTAAAGAGTGAGTCATAAAGTTAGCTTATACACAACATCTAACATCTCAACTTTGCTAACATAAGCAATCATTAGCCACCATAAGCTACAGATCATACCAGACCAAGTAAAGTTGTAGCAGAAAACTGTATAGAATTGTGTTATTGCCTATGAATTTAACACTTCATGTGTAAGATTGTGTTATTTCTTCTTTCAAGAGTTACATAGTTTTGCTTTAAATACTGTAAAGTATTTGGTAAATGTGCTCTACCTCTATATATGATACAAGCAACATCACTGACATCCTTCCTGTCGTAACCTGCAGTTTGCAGTTTGCTCCTTTCCTGAAGTTAATCCAGCTGTAAGATTTTAAGGCGTGAAAGCTTAGTGTCAACAAAACTTAACCACTTCAAGTGTTTTGGGCAAGTATCATAATATCATCAGGATACTTAGACCATGGCACCGACATGTCTGTACAACCATCCAATAGTGCCACAAATATTGTTCCCCCGACCATGCAGTAACACAGTAGTTCCCAACCTGGCGTCCAGGCCTCCCTTAGGGGGGCGCCAAAGATCACAAGAGGTGCACTGGGATTTGTCTGCTCTGAGGTTGTTAAAAGTGCTCTGAAGTTGCTCATGTATAACTAAAATCATAAAAAACACACTTACTGGGTAATTTATACAAAAGTGTGTATATAAAACTATTTTTAAAAGATTTTTTTTGTATTACTTCGTAGGCCACATTCTGTTTAAACTCAATATTTCTGCATAGTTGCAGATAAATATAAGGCTACACAAATATTATTAGTATTATACTATTTGTAGAATTAGATTCCAGTGGTGGCTGCGTAGGATTGTTTCGGACTCTTTTGTGCCACACATTTCCAATAACTCCAGAGCGTTGTAAAGTCCAGAAGTCAACATTTATTGGAAAAAGATAGATGTAATCATTTCCAAAATTCACAACATGTTTTTATCTAATGACATATTCTGCTTCAATCCATAATTGTTGGCGTTTATTATTAAAGAAAGTTATTCAAACTGAGGGTTTTGTCTGAGGATTTGTAAATTTTGGGTGATGACATGAGAAAATATGGGGTGGGGGGGGCTTGGAGGAAAATAGGTTGGGAAACCACTGCAGTGACACACAAAGTGCACAAGTCATGTGTTTCAGAGAAAGAAGTTTATTTCATTATGCATTACAATATGATGTTTTGTGACTTTGTGGTAATTTAGTAAATAGTAGTAAATATTTGTTCCTTCTTCAGAACAAGGGATCTCTTTCACAGGAAGGCAGCTCTCTATGCTGGCCCCAAGGTGGCGCTTGGATCCCTATTTTTTGCAGCAGAAGTGCTCGTGGCACATCATAGTGAGGCAGCAGACCATGCTCATGAACTCCTTGAAGTCCACAGTGTTGTCCTTGTTTGCGTCCATGCCCTCGAAGATTTTGTCCACCGCCGCCTTGTCATTGGCTTTCTGCAGGCAAAAAAGGTGTGCTGTGATGTGATGATGCACAAATTCTACCAAGAGCATTCACCATCCTCTCCATGAAATGCGCCACAGCATGTACAGTAACGCTAGTGTGCATCCTGTTAGTTGTGCAGGACTGAGATAGAGAGAGGTCAGAGGTCACTCACCCCCAGCAGTTCTCCCAGTTCCGCCTGAAGAAGATCTTTCAGCTCTTCCCTAGTCAGGGTGTGCTTGTCCCCCACCTTGCCAGCGTATTTACTGAAGGTGTCAATGAGGAGGCTTATAGCTGTCACGGTGTTAGACATGATGATAGCTGGTTCAAAAGGAACAGAAAGAGTTAAATAGTGACACGTACATTTTTCCTCATGTCCAGGGCAAGTTTAAGGCGTAGGCCATATAGGTGGTCACCTAGGGCACCACCTTCTGGGTTCACCAGAAATAAAAAATAAATAAAAAAAATAAAAAAAATAAAAAAATAAAAAAATAAATAAAAAAATAAAAAAATAAAAAAATAAAAAAATAAAAAAATAAAATGCCGGTGGGCGCCCTAACTCATTTTACTCAACACTTTCAAGCCAATAAGGGACCAATTGTTTATTTATATTATAATAAATACAGTTATTTCTGAAAATAAAAATCTTAATTTTTGTCGTAAAACCATTGTGATGTCTGATTTGTGTTGCAGTTTACGGGGCTAGGGTTAGGGTTCTGGGGGGGTTTGAACTCTAACCCTAGAGCAGTGCCGATTGGGGGCTCCTAATCCAAATTTCACCTAGGGCACCAAAAGCGCTAGAGCCGGTCCCGCTCATGTCCCTGCGTTGATTGCACGGCATGGGTTCAGGTCAGATTGGCCCTGTATTTTCCTCACATATTTTCAGATGACTCACTGAGGAAGTTGCTCTCATTTAATGCTGCTATTGCTCCATCTAGAGGCAAAGTCTGTTAACTTTCAGGGATATAACGGATCATGTGGCATTGTGGTCAAATTTGGAATGTTAACAAAGGACAGCATTTATATCCACGACGTGAAGGAATGTTTGCAGGGGAAGGAAAGGGAAAATGCATCTGAGTTTGAGGCTCTGTTTGGTAAAACTGTAATTAAACAGATTTACTCAGTTATTTTAATAGATATTTTTAAGACTGAGCCTTTGTCCTTAAAACCAGACAGTCAAGTCTGCTTCACTATTATGCAAGTGTTGGTTTTTTCCTCCTGCTACACTTTAAGTGGCTACGACATAATATATACATAATGCATGGTGATTTTATTCATTAAGAGCAGCAGGTAGTGGCTGACATCATTGCTTTTGTCTCTGCCAGTGTTTTTCTCTGGGTATTCCATGGAGCTGGATAAAAATAAACCCTAGGTTTCCACCAGGGCCCAGCTACTCTCATTTCCCCTCGCAACATGTTCTCTGTCGAGACCCAGGACATTGTTATGGCAACAGCTTAATCTCTCCAGGTAACACAATTGAACTATAGGTAAAGAAGCAGGTCAAGACTTGTAGTAACTTGTAAGTCCCAGTAGTGAATGCTGTATGTCTGGAAAGTGTTTTTTTTTTCCACTGACTCCACGAACCCAAGAGAGTTCAGTTCTGGTTGCATTCTGGCTCACGTGGTGCTGTTCCCCCTCTGGGGTGTGGTGAGCTGAGGAAACTGTGGCAGCAGAGGGTTTGTAAACAGATGGGAATTGTAAAAGAGTATAGCCCAAAGCAAGCACATACCACATTACTGTTGTAATGTTTAATTTGGTTTTAATTAAAATAAAGTTTGAACTCATGATGCAATGTACATACTGAATGTACAATGCATCAGGAAAAGGACATTCCAGGCTAAAGGAAGTGGCATCGGAGCAAAATGAGCAAAGTCTGTTGCAACGTTTGTTTCCCAAGCAACGAAGAAAAGTCATACCTCGACACCAAAACACAAAATGCAACACAGAGCTGGCAACTTGATAACTTTGCAGTTTTGTTTTACACAAAGAAAACTCACAGAAATACATTAAAGGTGCTGCATTCAAAATGATTTTCTATTTGAAAAAAACGTTTTGGTGCATTTTTTAAAGTCAGTAAATGAAAAATCAAACAACAAAGAAAACATTGTTTAGGTTTTCTACTCACCGAAGTTGATCTGTAGAGATTTAAGGAAACTGGAGAGTGAAAGTCGGTCGAGATGTAGCGATGGGAAAGGATGCAAAGGATGTTTTATACACCACCACACCCTTCATCCCTCCACCCATAATGCTCCTTTCATCTCCAACCACTCCCACTTCTCCACTCGTGGCTTCTTACTTTTTTTTAGTTTCCCAAGTTATTCTTTAAGAAACACTGGATTTATTATTGTTGCTTAGAAAAATCAACAAACAGCTAAAGATTATTAATGCTGGTTGTTAGGGAGTCTGCTAGGAGCCATTTCACACTTGATGTGTACAATGTTTGTTCTGATAAGCAGGCCTTTAGTTTGCATTCAGATGGGATTTTCGAAATGCTGAAAATAAGCATAATTTATCACATAATGTTATGATCTCTAGATTGCATTTGAACCTGCATTTATTGCTATTAAAACTGTGGCATGAAATATGCAGAAGAAGTGTACAGTAGCAGTGTGCTGTATTGTCTTTTACAAAGTGAAAAGGGGATGTTTTGTTCTACTTCAGGCTTGTTACAGCTACGGTATACTTTAAGCCAATTTAGTCATGTAACAGTTTTTTTTTTTTTAAATAAAAAAAGAAGCTTTTTTTCATGCTTTGATGCAATTTAAGGAGATTTAATGTTTACTGCTAGTTCACTTGCTTCTTTCCAGATAACAATTACTCTTAGTAGAATATTAACTGTTATTATTAATTATTTAAGAAATGAATTTCAGGGGAAACATCCCAAACTTGATTTTATTTGCATTTTTCTTGTTCATTGAAGATGTTTTGCATGCAAGCTGATGAATGCAGGGATACAGCAAACACTATGTGAACTGAATCACTTTTTGTAATGATGTCACATACAGCTGCTTCATTTAGAGGTCACTTTTGTTAATTTCAGAATATAAGAAGAGCCACAATTTGTGTAACACACTTTAGCATAGACCCTTGCAAAGAGCAAATCTCTCAAGACTCTTGATGGCAGGGTCACGAGACAAATGCTGGAGCTGTTTTCCGAAGTCTTAAAGGGGAACACCACCTAAATTTTCCATTGCCTAAAAAAGTTCAATCAATATTTGTGAACATGAGCTACTCTCTCTCAGAGCCAGAAACCAGAGAAGTAAGTCTCAAACTTGTGATGTCATTGTCATATGTCATAAAGTAGGGTTTTTTTATGATTTTATGGACCCACCGAATGTTTGTTTTCTTTTTTATACCCAAATGAGCTTTTGTCTATTGTAGTGATCTCAGTTGTGAAAAAGAATTTAGATCATTCCTCTGGGTGCTCTCAGTGTCATCTAGAACATCTCTCCCTATTTATTGTCTATGGAGCAGCTCCACACTTTATACTTGATGACATCACAAGTTTGAGTTTTAGCACTCTAGCTTTTGGACATGGGAGAGAGTTGTTCATGTCTACTAATATTTTTGGACTATCTTAGACCATAGGGATAACATGTATGAATTTTGAAAATGGCTGTAGTTCCCCTTTAAGTCGTTTTTTATTCTCCCCCCAAAGAATTAACTTTAATCAAATTTTTTGCATTTTGAATAATAATTTCACTTCCACTTCTTTGTTTGAGTTTACAGGTTTGTGATACTGTGTATGCCTCTGTGCAACACACCCCAAATACATTTTGATAATTTTTCTGACTTTTCTAAAGACGACAAGACCAAATGTGACGAGACGTTTGCTGCAAAGACCTTCTTGAAAATCAGAGACCAAAGTAGTGAGTTATGTATGTTTTAAGTTATATGTGGATTTTTTAAATCAGAGAACACTTTAAAGGTCTTATTAATAACATTTTTATGTAAATGAATATTTATATATATATATCTAAAAAATTACATCTACAAAGCCTTTAGAAAGGTGCTGAATAAAAGTATGGCTCTTCCTGAAAAAAATTATTGTGATTGTGAATTAATCATTTAAAAAATTTTGGCAGGCCCAAAATTAATGTTTTGTTTATCTCTGTGGAAGATATCTGACTTTTGGTTCCAACTTCTAACAAGGCTTGTGAGCCAATAGTAAAACAATGTTAGTGTCATGTGGTATCCCTGGGTCGTCAGTTAGTGTGGAAAAATACGTATAAATGGCTGAGATTGACGGTAAGTGCCTGGCAACGACTTGTTGTGAAGTGAATGCAATGGGACGGGGGAGGGAGAATGCAAAATCTAGTGGCTGAATGTTATCAATAGCACCTTTAAATGCATATTGTACTAACTAGTTTATTGTTTTTTGTGTATTTAACTTGTGACTTTTTCTATTTTTATTTAATTGTTTAAGATGCACATGATTGCAGAATGAAAACATTTGGACACAGTGACTCACTGAGGGCTGATTGTTTTGGTCCTGTGTGGGTCCTCTCTTCCTTGCAATTTTGTGATGGAGGCTGTGACTCACAGTCATGTCCCTGAAGCTCGTGAGTCATGCTGCAGAGACCAGAAATCAGAGACATAAAAATTAGAACTTGTGCATTTCTAAGCGCGTGTTTGTCTCAATATGTGTGTGGTCTGTTGCATGACTTTTAGTTAGATATCAAAGATCTTTTCCTGTCTCTCCCCTTTGGTCAGGGTACACTTGTTTCAGTCTCTAATTAACAACTTCAATCAAAGTCTTTTAAGGTGGAGATCATAGGTTGGAAGTCAAGTCACTGTCACCAACATTCATGTACTCTGCAACTGAATTTATGATGCAATCTGAGACTTTTACATTGCACTGTCCTTGTTTCACTGTGTGGAAAACTTTGGGCGATGTGAGTGAGTAAGATGGGGAAGGAAGAAGACAATAAAAAAGTTTGACCAAACAGGGAGGGAGTATCCATGGAAACCACATTCTGTATTATATCCAGCTGTGATTCATATGAAACTATTTGCAGTACAGCTGGAGCGGTTTTAACAATTTATACTTAAAAAAAACACACACTTATGGCCTCCATTATGATTACAGTTACACTCTTATGCCATCTAGTGGTCAAGCAGAAGTACACTGAAGAGAAAGCATATTTTCCTTGAGTGTTCACTTGCAGACATGAGTCTTTCTCACAACAACGTGATTTCCCAACCAAACCCCAAACGCCCCATACTACCACCAACAGCACTTTTCAATTTAACACCCACCCAGGGCCGTATAGCCAGGAAATTTTGAAAAACTACAGTCATGATTAGTCTCCACAATACACCCCACACCACCCTCAGAAAAGTTTGACCAGAAACCAGTAAGAAGGTTGCTGATTTTAAAGATATGATTTGGATGTTAGGCAGCATGTTAAGGCTTTATTAGAGAGACACAGTAGAGAGATGACAGGAAATGAGGAGGGATAAAGAGATTGTGTCTAGAAGGTAACCCAAGATTTGAGAAACTCTCGCGAGATGGTTGAAGGGGAACTACGCCCATTTTCAAAATTCATACATGTTATTCCTATGGTTTAAGACAGTCCAAAAAATATTAGTAAACATGAACAACTCTCTCCCGAATCCAAAAACTAGAGTGATAAAAGTCAAACATGTGATGTCAAAGGGTATAAAGTGTGGAGCTGCTCCATAGACAATGAATTGGGAACGCACCCAGGGGAATGTTCTGAGTATATGAATACATTTTCTGTTTCACAACTACAATAGAATAAAACTCATTTGAGTATAAAAAAAGGAAACAAACATTCTGTGGGTCCATAAAATCAGTCTCCCATTCATCGTCTATGGAGCAGTTCCACACTTTATACCCTATGACATCACAAGTTTGAGTTTTAGCACTCTAGTTTTGGGATTTGGGAGAGAACTTCTCCTGCGTGCCAAGTGTGTCGGAAAACTACGGTGTCTGAGGTGAAACCGTGAATGCCCCTTTTTAGAGTCAGTGTTGGGTTTGTCCGTTCTGGGCTACTGTAGAAACATGGTGGCCGGCTCCGTGAAGAGGACCCTCTCCGTATGTAGATATAAACGGATTATTCTAAGATAACGAAAAAACACAAAGATTCATATTTTCAGGTGATTATACACTAAAGAAACCTTATTATTAATATAATATTCAATTTCTGCCAATAGATCCCCCTAAATGTTACATACTGGTCCTTTTAAGGTTAGGCATTGACCTCGAATGGTTAAGGTAAGGATAGGTCGTCGGGCAGCGAGTCTTGCATGAGTTTTTGCAAGTTTCTACAGGCTTTTGCAATTTGTGAGTTACCTTCTAGATACAACCATAAAAAGACAAGGAACAATGGTCCCATAAAAATAACTAGCAAAGCAAAGCACTGGCTCACATCTAAGTGACAGCAAAAAGGAGACAAGCATAAAGTACTTTGATATTTTTCATATCATCAGCTGTAACAACAGTTCAAGATCACAACAGTTTGATGTCATTTCCCAAAGCAGCAGCAGCAGCACAGCAGCAGCAGCAGTTATAAACCGGATGTTGGAAGGGTTTGGTAGGTTCAGAACATTGCTGTTATTGTTTAACAAATTGAATTGTCCACAGAGAGGCGCTGTGTGTGTTAAAGGAAGGTGTGGTATGCATCCGTGAATGTTTGCTAATCTATTGAATCAAACCAATACACACCTTCACTGTGTATCAGCTGAGAAATATTAACATTGTGAGAGTGTGCAGGGTTATTCCAACTGACAAAGGTTGTTGTGACAAAGGTATTAGTAAGTCTCCTTGCTCGAGGCCCTGTTCAGACCTGGTATTAACATGCGCTTGAGGGAAGAAGCTGGGGCCTGTTCATTGACCTCACAATGTTATCTTGCTCCCTGCTTGGAGAGAGTTTATCATCTACACAAATAATCATTGTATTGTTTTAGGCCACATGATAAACGTACAGCATGTACAGTACATATCGATGGATTCAGTGCATCTCACACTCAACTACAAAGCAGGGCTGTTGAGAAAACAGACAGCAAAGTGGGAAATCCCGGCTGTAAACTCAGCTGTGGGTCACATGGGCGTGGTGCTTGTGTAAACTGAGGAGTGAACACACACACACTCAGAGCGCTGTAACCTAGCAACTTGAGTGTTTGCCATGTAACCATGAGCACTGGTAGGCCACAGAGCAAAGGCGCTGCCCAAGGAGGTGTGTGCACTGCAGACTAAAGAGGTTTTTTCGCCCCGAGTATGGCCTTTCAGGCAGGCCTTCCTCAGGCAGTAAAAGTTCACCGGGATTGGCAGACCCTGACCGCAACCGTGGGCCAAACCCTAAATTACACAAGCCATATCTTATCCATTTATGACTAAAACATTTGTAATTTGTTAGAGCTTGTCAGTGAAGAAGGTGCTGCCTGGGAGACTTAATGTTAGAGCATTAAAAGTTCAGTTCAGGAAGAGTCAGAAGGAGGGGTTCATCCTGTTCGTCCCTCTGGTGGTGTCCAAGTTTTACCAGACATGAAACACAATGAAAAGAATTTGGTGGAAACAGTGGTGCACCAACCCGCTGGGCCATGTGACTCAGAGCCGTCTTGCTCAATCAAATCTTATTGACTAGAATGCAACAGAGTTTATTCAGTAACAAAGCACCCGATCACCTCATGAATGCATCATAATTTAGAGAGTTGCAACATCAGCTTCACAGAGAGGTGTGTTTGTAACTGGAACATTCGGCAGATTCCTCAGAGCAGCGATAAGCAGGACTTTATCAAACAGAAAGGGAGAGGTCCGTCTGCACTTTCACACTCAGCAGGAGAGTATATATTACATGTGGGAATTGCCTCATCACACCTAGTGTTGATGGTACAGTTGCCAAGGGAGGCAGTAAACTTGTGATCTCTGGGATGAGCTTCTCCAGGGCGTGAAATTAGCACAAACCGATGGATGGGAAATAGCAATGATCCTTTTTAATATTTATACAAGCAAGAAAACACTGTATAGAAACTCAAAGAGGCAGAGGTGCTTTTATATTTAAAGTAGGGCTGTCAATCAATTAAAATATTAATATGAATCGCATGATTATCCGTGATTAATCCCAAATTGATCACAAATTTTTTATCTGTTCAAAATGTACCTTAAAGGGAGATTTGTCAAGTATTTAGTACTCTTATCAACATGGGAGTGGGCAAATATGTGGCTTTATGTAAATGTATGTATATATTTATTATTGGAAATCAATTAACAACACAAAACAATGACAAAATATTGTCCAGAAACCCTCACAGGTACTGCATTTAGCATAAAAAATATTCTCAAATCATAACATGGCAAACTGCAGCCCAACAGGCAACAACAGCTGTCAGTGTGTCAGTGTGCTGACTTGACTATGACTTGAAAGTGTCATGACTATGAATTTAAAGAGGACCTATTATGCTTATTTTCAGGTGCATACTTGTATTTTGGGTTTCTACTAGAACATGTTTACATGCTTTAATGTTCAAAAAATGTTTTATTTTTTGTCATACCGGCTGTGCTGCAGCACCTCTTTTCACCATCTGTCTGAAACGCTCTGTTTGAGCTCCTGGCCCTGCCCACCAAAAAACCCAGTTTGCTCTGATTGGTCAGCTGGCCCACTATGTTGTGATTGGTCAACCGAACCAAACTCTTTGGACTCCTATCCAGCTCTGCTGTAACTAGCTTTGTTTGAGGGCGTGCCAAACTAGCTGCTATAGGCAGGTATTATGCAAATGTGTTACTTGGTGACATCACCATGTTTCGGAAGTAAAGGTGGGACTTCATGTTCAGGAGCAGTGTTTCTGTGAGGGAGAGTAACTCCCTTTGGTGTGGACTTTGGGCTTTGTAACTTTGCAGACCTTTTACATGCACAAAAAACTATATAACACATTAACGGAAAGGGAAAAAGCACAAAAGCATCATAGGTCCTCTTTAAATGAGAGAACATGTATGATAATGCCTAATATACAGTAACAGTAGTACACACAGAATAACCACTGGACACAACGGGTTTGAAATTCTTCAGTGTATTTAATGAACAAAACAATCTTTACAAAACTTGAAATGCTTTTTGGTTTCTTCTCCTCTCTATCGTTTACTTCTTCGCAGAAGCCGTCTTCTTCATGTGCGTCTTGTAGCACTGCTCACAGGCAATGGAAAGTCCAACAACCAGAGAAACAAACTCCTCGAAGTCCACCTGGCCGTCGCCGTTGGTGTCCAGGTCTTTCATGATTTTGTCTACAGCAGCAGGGTCCTTCTGAGACTGGGTTAAAGAAGGCGAACATCAACAAGAAAACTTTGGGTTATATACCGTATTAAGTGATAAGGGATCTAATTAAATTCTGGACACTGTGATTAAGTACGTTACATGTTAGTCACTTCTCACCTTGAGGAAGGTAGACAGCTCGTTCTCCATCAGCTCTCTGAGCTCTCGCCGGTTGAGTGTGCCGCCCTTGCCATCCTTAGAGGCGTAACGGTGGAACACCTTGATGAGTGACTCCATGGCGGTCTCCAGTTCTGAAGGCATGGTTGCTGAGGTGGGTTTAGACTGGAAAAAGTTAAAATAGAGAAGAAATTGTTGAATATGATCAATGAACCAAGACCTCAGAGAACTTTCATTAAAAAAAAATGGAAAAGACTTTGATTGTTTTGTGATACTTGGTGATAAACTTATCAAAAGTTCTACTGATGAGCTTATCTAAGGATTTGTAAGGGCGTGGGGGAGGTCAAAAGCCAGGGAGCTGATCCTCTTTGTGTAAACAGTAGCCTTTCTTCGCAAGAAACAAACGCCGGATTGACATATCAACTGAGAAAGCATTCCATGTCTTGGGTGAAATAAAGGTCAGACTCAGTTCTGCAAAAGAGGATAGCTCCATTGCATTTTAGGAGGACGCGATGGAGCCCAATGACGGCATAGCAACACTCTTCTCTTCGCTCCAACGCCCTAGTTCGCACTGATGAGTAATACTCATGAGAAGCGAGAGGCCTGTAATTAGGTTGACAGCTAAAATTGCAACTGAATGAATGAACCTAATGAATGATGAATAATCACGAAACTCAAACCATCCTGAACACTGTAGAGTTGCAACAGTTAAAAAAGGAGAAGTGGGAGGGAAAACAGGGGCTGTGCGTTATTTGTGTAAGAGGGAATGGAAAACTTTAGCTGAATGAGGGAAAAAAAATGTGCAGATGTGGTGGTGGTGTAGCAAAATGAGAGGGGACACTATAGCCACAGAGTACACGTGTGTGTACATGCCCTCAGTCCAACCACACCCTTTGTAGGCTACATGCACTAAACTGTGTTAACAAAGAAAGAACACTGCAGTAAAATGTGATAAACTGGAGAAAAATAAGAGTTTTTTAGTGAGTGTTTAACAAAAGGTATAAATATTCCATGAAAAGAAACTAGGACAATCACATGAACGGACGGCATACTTTTTCAAAAAATGTAAATAAAAATAAAAGCCTTAATAGCAGACAATTTAACAAATTCTATGATATACCTAGACTGTATAAAAAACACACAAAAAATCATTAATAACCAACATTCTTCCCTTCAGGACAACTTTGATGAGCAGATATAATCAATCCAATATATTCCAAGAGGTTGTACCTGCAGAAGAGAGTTATCATAGGATTTATGAAAACCCTGACAAAGACAGTCATACAAGTACAGTTAGTTACCGTTAGTTCTTACCGTGCAGGGCTGGGACGAAGTCGGCAGAGGAGAGGTGGAGGAATGTTCAGAGGTCGGGGAAAAAGTGCAGAAGAGGGTTTTATAGTCAGGCGCCGCCCTGACTGTTGCTGTGCAGTATGAGTCAACCTGTGGTGTGGACAGTGGACCCTGTCGACTGGAATAGTGAGGCTGGGCTGGTCAGACAGTAGTGGGCGGTAACTCCATACTGAAGTAGTCTAATAAACTTGATATTAGGTCTAGGAGTGGTTAGACTGACTGACTTCTATTCCCTCTTCACAATATTACAGTGAAGCTGTGAATGAGTAAATAAATAGATGTCACTTTATAGAAAGCCTAGACTGATCTTCATTAGTAATATAGCTTATATATACTTTAAATAAATAGGTTAATGAGCAACCAAGTAGAGGATTTCTTAGCAGAAAAGAGGAGATCCTGCGGGACTAACGTTAACAAAACATGATGGAGTTCATGAATGGGGCTTAATGTAATCAGCAGTTAAGACCATCATACCACACAAAGTCCCTCAGGGACTGACAACACATGCAGTCAGGTGATGCAAATGTCAAACATTGAGTTCACAGTGTTGTCTAAACAAACAAACAGATCCCATTCCACAACATAATCCTCCATTTTGAAAATATTTTTTTGCAAAACTAATTTACAGCACATATGAGAGACTGCAAGTTTTTGTACTTTCAGGGTTGTTCATTTTATTCATCCTATAAAGGCAGTGATAGAGAGTAACTAAGTACATTTAGTCAGATACTGCACTTAAGTAATTTTGAGGTACTCGTGTCTTTATTCAAGTATTTCTGTTTTCTGTTACTTTCTTCTTCTACATTTCACTCCACTACTTTTAACTCCATTATATTCATTTGATAACTTTAGTTACTAGTTACTTTCCAGATTCAGAAAATTAAAATTAAAAATAAATTATGATATTTTTAGATCAATAAACCAATGAAATCAAGGTAATATTCACAAGCGACCCAGTAAATAAAGTGGATGATTATATATATATATATATATATATATATATTTGCTTTAAAGAGAATGGGCTTATTTCTGTATTATTTCAAAGTACTTTAGATAAAGGGTTAACAGCTAGATCATCATTTTGTAAAACTGGCTACTAAATATGTGAAAAGATTATATTTACATTTTCATTTTCAGATACATTTTTATTGAACTATTTCTAAATATATTTCTATTAAATATATGTATGCATATTCTATAAATCATACATAATGTATATTAGGACTGTCAATCGATTAAAATATTTAATCGTGATTAATCGCATGACTGTCCATAGTTAATCACGATTAATCGCAAATTAATCGCACATTTTCTATCCATTCAAAATGTACCTTAAAAGGAGATTTGTCAAGTATTTAACACTCTTATCAACATGGGAGTGGGCAAATATGCTTGCTTTATGCAAATGTATGTATATATTTATTATTGGAAATCAATTAACAACACAAAACAATGACAAATATTGTCCAGAAACCCTCACAGGTACTGCATTTAGCATAAGAAATATTCTCAAATCATAACATGGCAAACTGCAGCCCAACAGGCAACAACAGCCGTCAGTGTGTCAGTGTGCTGACTTGACTATGACTTGCCCAAAACTGCATGTGATTATCATAAAGTAGGCATGTCTGTAAAGGGGAGACTCGTGGGTACCCATAGAACCCATTTTCATTCACATATCTTGAGGTCAGAGGTCAAGGGACCCCTTTGAAAATGGCCATGCCAGTTTTTCCTCGCCAAAATTTTACGGAAGTTTGGATGCGTTATTTAAACTCCTTCGCGACAAGTATTATGTTATATACAAGCTAGTATGACATGGTTGGTACCAGTGGATTCCTTCGGTTTTCTTGTTTCATATGATGCAAGTATCTTAATGCCTTAAAGAAATTAGTGGCGTTAAAATGAAATTGCTTTAACGTGTTATTATCGTGTTATCTTTGACCCTAATATATATATATATAAATAAGATGCATTTACCAATTGCAATCTTAAAGCGATGTACACATTAATGCATCAATAATCATAATCCAATATTAGAATTAATGTTATTCTGAAATGGGCTATTCTGCAAAATATGTCCCTTTTAGTGCATGTACACTGTGTTATTGCTACTTTGACCACTGTATAAAGCTCTTTGGACTGTTTTGGTGAGTTCACTTTAATAAGTGAATGAGTGGGCCCTCCTGTGGTTGAAATGTAGTATTACAAACTGACACTTGGTCACCTGGGGAAACTGATTTGTGTGTTAAATAAACATGCACATTTTTTAAATATAAAAGCTACCTGTGTCTGCTTGTTAAATGAGTAATATT
The DNA here is from genome assembly GCA_916700685.1 of Adelosebastes latens. NCBI lineage: Eukaryota > Metazoa > Chordata > Actinopteri > Perciformes > Sebastidae > Adelosebastes > Adelosebastes latens. Next base: position 823 of record CAKAKR010007255.1, on the reverse strand, counting down.
CTCCTCTCATGCTCGTGGACTGACTGACTGAGAGGTGTATGTTTTGAAAAATGTAACTGTAAAAAGCTGGACCTCAGCAGTGGTGAAAGAAGTATCCAGATCCTTTACGTAAGTAAAAGTATACAAATACTGCCAAATAGAAATACTCCATTACAAATAAAAGCATTTAAACCCTTTAAAAGTAACCTATTATCAGTAAAATGTACTTAAAACATCAAAAGTAACAGTACTTATTATGAAGAACATAGGCCTATCAGTATTATGTTTTTATATATCATAATGTTAGATTATTATTAATGATGCATTAGTGCAAGCATCATTTCAATGTCATAGCTGGTCAAAGTGGAGCTAATTTATACATACATTCATACATTTACAACCCTGCATTATATTTTTGTAAACTAATACATTATTTATTTTTTATTTATTTATAATCTTAATCTGAAAAGGAAATGAAGCTGTCAGATAAACATAGTAAGTCCACATTTCTACTGCAACTGATTGAGCAGATGCCTGAATAGAGCTCAAAGCACGTCATCTTGTGGATTAAACTGGTAATGCGCCTGAGGACCTGCATATATTATAGTTTCTACTGTAAACATTATGGTTCATGGATGTCTTTATATAATTTATTTGTTCCCATATGGAAAACACAAATACCCAGAGCTGCTGTTGTTCTTTCTTTGCAATGTAAACTCCAGTGATGGGAGGTACAAGTGCATTAAATAAAGTACTTTATTTGAGTATTTCCATGTGATGCTATACTTTATACTTCTACTGACAGCTACAGATACTTTGAAGATTTATACATACACAATATATG
>CAKAKR010007254.1:5557-22314 GCA_916700685.1 Adelosebastes latens | reverse complement strand
AGCCCAACAGGCAACAACAGCTGTCAGTGTGTCAGTGTGCTGACTTGACTATGACTTGCCCCAAACTGCATGTGATTATCATAAAGTGGGCATGTCTGTAAAGAGGAGACTCGTGGGTACCCATAGAACCCATTTTCATTCACATATCTGGAGGTCAGAGGTCAAGGGACCCCTTTGAAAATGGCCATGCCAGTTTTTCCTCTCCAAAATTTAGCATAACTTTGAAGCGTTATTTAACCTCCTTCAACAAGCTTGTATGACATAGTTGGTACCAATGGATTACTTTTTTGTTACAACCAAGTCAACTAAGTTGCGTTAATGCATTACAGAAATTAGTGCCGTTAAAATGAATTTGCATTAACGCATTATTATCAATTAGACAGCCCTAAAATAAATATTTATGTAAGGTATGCAAATACTTAACAATTAGTATTTTCAATGTGTTTGCAAGGAGCATTAAGTCACTTCAAACTTGAGCGTAAAAGTTGTTAAATGAACGTATTAAGAATAAAAAACAGATTGGCCCATGTGTGAATATTATAAACTATTCCCATTGTCCCCGTTGCTGTTGGAATTCTCTCCAAAATTTCCAAAGAGCAAATTGATGAGCCCCTTAAAAAGTAATTAGGCTATTCATGGTGTTAGGTGTAGCAGTGGACGGGGTTTGATGGCTGCAGTGGCGTCCTAATCCAGGGCAGCAGCTGAGCTGTTGATTTGCAGACAGTGGGCCTTGCATTGTGAGGGCTTTATGGTCCCTTTATGGTACGCCAAGAGACACCTGCATGGGCGATATGTTGCCTGGGACATTTTTCTCTCTCCCACTCTGTGACTCCTTTGCTTTTGTATCATTAGCGGAGCAAGGGAGCCGTGAATCACTCGTCTCACCCCCTTGTCCCCCCCATCTTTTTCAACCTCCTTCCACCCCCTAACAGCACACCCCCCCCACCCCTCTTCGAGGGTGCTAAACGGCTTGACAGAAGGGTGCCCAGACCGTTGGCAGTAGCCATCGACTGGAAGGGAGAAGCTGCCAGGAGTCCTTGATGGATAGGCTCATTTTCCAGCCGGCAGCAAGTCTCGGCGAAGCATCCGTGTCATTTGTAATGTCAGCCAACAAAATGTAATCAAACATTCCAGCGGTTTAATCACAGAGGGCTGCTCGAGAGATGATTGTAGTGTCAATATAATGCTATTTCATTATCTGTTTGTATTTTATATTGACAGTGTCAGATAAACAGTGTGGAAAATTAAGATTAAAAATATGGTAATTTCATTTCAATCACCCCGGCTACAGTTGCTGGCCCATTATGCGATTGATTACTTCTGAATTAAATTTGGGGCTGAATGTAAAGTTTAATCTTCTTTCTTCTCTGCAATTCAGCTCCCCAAAGGCCTCTTAGTAAGTAAGTACCCATTTCATTTGATCTTTAATGAAAAGTAATGGCCCAAATGAATTGTATAAATCAGCTGTCATGTGCACCTAGTTGACATTCTGTTTCTTTTTCCCTTTCATTTTTAATCCAGCGCTTACACGTACAGTATTGTGACCCAAAACTACAGGCCGTACCCCTTTTCAGCTATTTCGTTTTTTGTACAGTAAATATCAGGAATATTTCACTCACTCTTATGCTATTAATATCCTCATCGCACTAATGATATTTTCAGTTTTTGTTCGACGTATCACAAACTTTGGTCTTTAATCCAGTAAAGTGAGAGCGGATTTTAGTTTCATGAAAACAGAAAACAAGGTCATAGACGTGCATTCTGCAAGGTGCTTAGTGGAGAAATTAAGAGGAGTGTTTCATAGCCTAGAGTGCCACTTTAAGGGGAAAATGCAACCTCTAAACCAGCCGAGGGGTGATAGACATTTTAATTACATGGTAAATTTTGATATTTTTCTCCATGCCCGGGAAGAACTCTTAAGCGCTGTCGCGTACTCCAGATTTGGCATTACATTCTCCCCATTTCTGCGGCTATATATGAAGTGACACAACTGTTAACGAGAGCTCAGCAGAAAAGAAGGGGTTGAAAAAAGGAGCTCTTCTTTGTGAGTCCCATTCAGCGCGATTTGTCCCCCTTTGTAGTCCTAATTATGTGCCAAAGTAGGATAACAGAAGTTCTCAACTCGGCCATTATGCCAGCACAAAAAAAGAGACGCATACAAGAAGCTGATCACTTTGGAATTAGCAAACATGATACTATACGAGGAGAAAAAAAAATCATTAATACCGTCAGGGATTAGAGGTTCTGATTAAAGGGTAGCTTCTACCGTATGCAAATTAGTGATAGGCATTTATCAGCGCCTGGGCAAGCTGTCTTAGCTGCAAAGCCACATATGTTTTTTAGCTGATTAAAAAACTGCTTGAAGTTGCAGGCTTTTTAATGGTGGGGGAGAGAGAGGGAGAAAGAGAGAGGGAGGCAGCGAGAGAGAAAGAGAGAGGGAGGCAACTCATTTCCTTTTGGCCAAATTCCCGCAATCGCTCAGAGCATTTGCCTTAATTCCCTCCTTTATTAGCTACATTCTTTTGTATATAATTAAAACATTTCTCAAGTGAGCATGTGCGTGTTTGTTTTATTTTTTTGTGATATATTTTTCATCAGCAAACATATTGTATTCCACACATCCTTTTTTTCCTTTTTCTTTTGCACCGTATCACCATAGCCTTGATGCTTCTCTCCCTGAAAGAGCCCAAGTTTAGAGCGGTGGATATGAGGGCAGAATTAGGTGAGAATTTGTCAGCAGTCAGCCATTGTGCGAGGGTCTCTGTGTTATTATATTTCCTTTCATATGGAGGTGACCCCCTTTGTGTTAACAAAGAACATGAGGATGAAACTGAGCTCTGTGTGCTTCTCACCCGGCGCTGATAATGCCTCGGTAACCCAGCACCCCCCCTCTTCTCCTTGAGGGAGCGCTTTAATTTATGCTTTTTCATCTCCCTGGGCGCGGGACTGTTAACCTGCTCTGTGCACTACTGATTCAGGGGAAGGGAAACCTCTTATGCACACCAGACTGCTGCGTCAAGTCTCTCCTCTCACTGCGACATTACAAAGTTGGTTCTTGATGCAACCGACTAAACATTCCCCCCGAGAAATTTTGCGAATGTGAAATTATGAGATTCAGGCTTTTTAGGGCCGTCAAAAAGTTAACGTGATAATAACGCGTTAACGCAGATTAGTTTTAATGCCACTTATTTCTTTGACACATTTAAGCAACTTGGGTTTTTTAGGTTGGCTCGGGACTTAAAGCTAGAGTGAAGATACTGGCATCATATGAAACTAGAAAAACCTAAGGAATCCATTGGTACCAACCATGTCATACTAGCAAAGGAGGCTAAATTTGCTTTAACGGCACTAATTTCTTTAACACATTAACGCAACTTGCGATTTTTAGGTTCTAGCGGGCTCAGTTTTGTCATACTAGCTTGTCGTGAAGGAGGTTAAATAACGCTCCAAACTTATGCTAAATTTTGGCGAGGAAAAACTGGAATGTCCATTTTCAAAGGGGTCCCTTGACCTCTGACCTCAAGATATGTGAATGTAAATGGGTTCTATGGGTACCCACGAGTCTCCCCTTTACAGACATGTCCACTTTATGATGATCACATGCAGTTTGGGGCAAGTCATAGTCAAGTCAGCACACTGACACACTGACAGCTGTTGTTGCCTGTTGGGCTGCAGTTTGCCATGTTTATGATTTGAGCATATTTTGTATGCTAAATGCAGTACAGGTTGCAGGTTTCTGGACAATATTTGTCATTGTTTTGTGTTATTAATTGATTCCTAATAATAAATATATACATACATTTGCATAAAGCAGCTTATTTGCCCACTTCCATGTTGATAAGAGTATTAAATACTTGACAAATCTCCCTTTAAGGTACATTTTGAACAGATACAAAAATGTGTTATAGATTCAACTGCCCAACATTATATAAAGTAGTAATAAAATGAGCTATCTGAACATTTTATTGCATCAATAATAATAATTCAATGATATAATACATGAAAATATGATTATATATACCTAGTAATAAGTACATTTATTCTTTTAATGTGAAGCAGCAACAAATGTTTACTACGTCTCTGATATGGTGTTAGGAGAGTGAGCAGTAAACACTGAGGCTGATATCATTGAGATAAAATTAGAAAGAGTAACACTGGATTACATGCTGCACCATTTCCTGTGAATTCCTTGTGCATAGTTAGGCAATGTGAATCCAGCGCGGGAATGGTGGACTCCGCCAATGGAAACTACTAAACAGAGAGATAACTACTGAGTGGAAATACATTGAAAGGCTATTGCCTTGATGAAAAACTTAAGGATTATAACTTAAAGTGAAATGAGTTGTTTTAAAGAGTATTTTTTACATTTTAGTATTGCTACTTCTACTTACGGATCAAGAACCGACATGAATGGTAAATAAACCTACATCATAATGATTGTAATGATATACATGTTAGACCTTATTCATAGCCACAGAAAGAATCCACGATTGGGCTACATCTCCTCCCATGAGTGGACCCTACTATACAACCACATGAGTGGTGGCTTTTGTGGTCTTGCAAAACCATTACGTATTCACAGTGGACCAATAATACTGTGCAAACCAGTGATTCAATTAATCACATTGTGGCAAAGAAGCCATGTAATTGAAATATCTAGATAAGGATATAACAGTGACTCTAAATGATATATAAATGATGAAGACAAAAAAAAAAAAAGCAGCATGGTCCAAAGATGGGGCTCTAGCGGTTGCCTTGAACAGTCTGGGCCTAAATAGCGAAGCCATAGAAAAATGATGAAAAGATCTATTGTTGCTTTTGAAGGCAACCCCTATCTCTCAAGGACATCTAATTAACAGACAACAGCTGAGTCCATTTCAAATGGTAATATTTTTTCTCTTAAATGCACCATTTTCAATGCCTTATTGCTTACTTCAACAGACATTAGCAGTCCTTTTTTTTCCCAGAGAGGGTTTTCATGCTTTATTTACTATACTCTATACAGTATATTGTTGATGCTTGTGCAGGCATTTCTCTCTGACCTCTTCCATATACAATAGTGAATTGGTGGTTAATGAAAGGTAAGCATTTCAACATGCTTTTCATCTTTGGCTCATCACAGTATTTCAATGAACTACTTTCAGACTGTTTCAAGTCTAATTTGTCCAAAATGCAGCCTGATTAAAAAACAAATGAATTGTCAGAAGTTCATACTGTATATTTAAAAACAAACACTGTGTTCATGCTTTCGGTTTAGAGAATCATTCTGTGCCGTATTTTTTGTAGAAAATACTAGTATGATGTGGCCTCTCCTACAGTATGCATGGCGCAACACATGTGGAGCAAATATGATTTAAAAATAGTTATTTGGATAAAACGGTCACTGTATCCTGATAATAGTGCATGAGACAGGTTAGCAAGATTTCACAAACTGGAGGTAAACAACCAATCAGCGCAGAGCTGGAGCCTTCTGTCTCTGAGCAGCTGTCAATCAACAGTCAAACTAGGCTGATCAAATATGAATCAATATTCTGTTACTGTAATGCCTATTTCTCGCCTCGAATGTTTTCAGAAAGTGTACTGCTTAACTGTAAAATGAGAAAGTTTATTGAGTCATGTTGAGATCAGTTGAGGAAATACCAAGCACCGCCCACCAGCCGGAGTACACTTAAAAATTAAGCAGAATTTTTTGATCTGTTCAAAATGTGCCTTAAAGGGAGATTTGTCAAGTATTTAATACTCTTATCAACATGGGAGTGGCCAAATATGCTTGCTTTATGCAAATGTATGTATATATTTATTATTGGAAATCAATTACCAACACAAAACAATGACAAAGATTGTCCAGAAACCCTCACAGGTACTGTATTTAGCATAAAAAATATGCTCAAATCATAACATGGCAAACTGCAGCCCAACAGGCAACAACAGCTGTCAGTGTGTCAGTGTGCTGACTTGACTATGACTTGCCCTAAACTGCATGTGATTATCATAAAGTGGGCATGTCTGTAAAGGGGAGACTCGTGGTTACCCATAGAACCCATTTTCATTCACATATCTTGAGGTCAGAGGTCAAGGGACCCCTTTGAAAATAGCCATGACAGTTTTTTCCTTACCAAAATTTTGCGTAAGTTTGGAGCGTTATTTAGCCTCGTCTCAACAAGCTAGCATGACATGGTAGGTACCAATGGATTCCTTATTTAACCTCCTTCCTGACAAGCTAGTATGACAAAACTGAGCCTGCTAGAACCTAAAAATCGCAAGTTGCTTTAATGCGTTAAAGAAATTAGTGGCATTAAAGCGAATTTGCTTTCACGTGTTATTATCGTGTTAACTTTGAAAGCCCTATTTATGACACATCATGTTTTAATAAATAAGTCTTTAATATGTAATGTCACCAAAGAAGCCCTAATATTATAAAAAAAAAAAAACATTTCCATATTAGATTTACTGAGAAGCTGCTCATAATGTTCCTATGACCATATCAAAATCGTAGTTTCACTGTACCATACTGTACAGGGAAAGTCAGCTCATATTATAGTGTAACACATTGAAAATGTCCTCATCTTTAAATTCTCATAAATTAAATGAACAAATATTTTCCCTTCAGAGTTCGGATCTGGCCGCGGCTGTGGCGGAAGCGCAGAGAAAACAGGTCAAATACACCAAATGGTGCAGTAAAAAAAAAAATGTATATACACAGAAAAAAGTATTTTGAGCTCTGTGTATGGCTGCTGTCAGCTTCCTATGATTTCATTAGATATAAAATCACAGTAATGTGTGTCCCTGATGCATTCAGACTGTTGCTTACCACCAACATCCCACAGACAGACGTGCTAACTACTCACACTGTGCATCTGACGTTTTGTCTCTCCCATGGGGAGAATCTAAAATCAATAGCAGCTATGTTAAAGATGTAGCTTGCCACCTGACCTGTCCTCCCCTCGTCTTCATCAGAGGCTTTTTTGCCTTTCTCTCTCAATACCCTTCACCCCTCCCTCCTTGCCCCCCCCGTAAATGATGTACCCACACGCTCTTAACGAGGCACAAATTGTTTAAGACAGTCAGTCTAGGTGAAGTGAGTCCCCATGTCCTCAGGCTGACGGAGGAATATATATGCAGAGGAATAGCAGGTCAGGGTTCAGACAAAAGACCAGATCCAGCCCCTTTAGTTTGCAAAGGAGGGGAATGGAGTGTGCTTAAACGTCTTGGGAGTCGTTTGCCTCTTGATTTTGGAATCAATGAAGGGGGTGAAAAGGGAGGGTGGAAGGTTTCTGTAGCAGAAAATGGCATTAGAGTTAATGACCAAGTTTGTCCCAGAGGGGTAGTCCATATTAAAGCTATTTCAGCAGTGACAGCACTCACCACATGACCTGACTGATTAATAACAAAACGGTGCTCAAATAGGAATAACAATATGTGTCAGTCAGTATGAAAGGAAAACAATTATTCAGCTGCATTTCTACTGTTTTTGTAGCATTTTCTAACATTACAGCAAGATATTTAATACTCTTATCAACATGGGAGTGGGCAAATATGCTTTCTTTATGCAAATGTGTGTATATATTTATTATTGGAAATCAATTAACACAAAACAATGACAAATATTGTCCAGAAACCCTCACAGGTACTGCATTTAGCATAAAAAAGATGCTCATATCATAACATGGCAAACTCAAGCCCAACAGGCAACAACAGCTGTCAGTGTGTCAGTGTGATGCCTTGACTATGACCTGCCCAAGTGGGTACCCATAGAACTCATTTTCATTCACATATCTTGAGGTCAGAGGTCAATGGACCCCTCTGAAAATGGCCATGACAGTGTTTCCTCACCAAAATTTAGCATACGTTTTGAGCTTTATTTAACCTCCTTAGCGACAAGCTAGTATGACATGGTTGGTACTAGTGGATTCCTTAGGTTTTCTTGTTTCATATGATGCCAGTATCCTCACACTGGCTTTAACTTTAAACTGTTGTAAACTACTTTAAACTGAGCCCGCTACAACCTAAAAATCGCAAGTTGCGTTCATGCGTTAAAGAAATTAGTGGCGTTAAAACAAATTTGCGTTAGCGTCTTATTATCGTGTTAACTTTGACAGCCATAGCTGCAAGTAATGATTATTTTCGGTATTGATAATCTGTCAAATTTTGTTACTAATTGCTCAACCCTTAAGTCTATAAAATGTCAAAAAAAAATGTGAAGAGCGTCCGTGAATTTTGTCTGACCAACAGTCCAAAAGCCAAAGATAGACTATTCAATTTATAATGATATAAAACAGAGAAATGCAGCAAATTATCACATTTAAGAACGCTCAAATATTTACACTTGTTCCTCAATAAATGACTGATATAATGACTTGGTTATCAAAAGGATTGACAATTAACTGCAATACAGTTATACAGTCATACATGCAAGCCACATGAAAGCTGTTCAAAAAGCAAAAAGGACATGAATAAGAATATATTTATGAATAAGAATATATTTTTACTATTCTTGGCAATGGGTAGTTGAGAAATACAGTATAACCAGGGAATGAAATTAGCACCTGCCAAATACAGGGTAAGTGTTGGCTGGAGCAGGTAAAGAAATTCAGGTCACCTGCCACCATGGCAGATAATATTAATATAATATTTTTAAAAAGAAACTACTAAGTTAATAATAGTAGGGATTAAGGTTACATGATATATTTCATATTTCTACTGTCTGGTACCACTGACTCAGCGTTTACAATTCTAAAGCGTTCTACATAGAATTCACAAGTGGTAGACAAAAACATTGTTCAGTGACCTGCCACAGTGGCAGAGCCTGAATATAACTACAGAAACATGTACACTATAAGGCCACATTTTTTGCAGTTTGGTCATATGAGCAGCAGTGGTTATGGAGAAAGTTGGAAGGGAGAAGTGATGTACATCAAGGTCCAAAAACAAGTTTCCTAAAGCTGCAATTTTAAGTAATACAATCTAAAAATAGAAAAGTGAAATGTACCCCTATGACCGAGAGGTCAGAGGACTCAAATGAAGTGACAGCACTCACCACATGACCTGACTGATTAATAACAAAAGGGTGTTCAAACAGGAATAACAATAAGTGTCAGTCAGTATGAAAGGAAAATAATTATTCAGCTGCATTTCTACTGTTTCTGTAGCATTTTATAACATTACAGAAAAATTTTATAACGTTGGTGTTCCTTCATCCCTGAAAATTGGCTCTCAGTTTCACATTTTTGTACATGCAAATTTCCCCACTGTGGGACTAATAAAGGAATATCTTATCTTATTTTTCAGATCTGATTCTAAATAGATACATGCAATACAGTAAGGCTGCCGCAAGTAATGATTATTTACAGTACTGATTAATCTTCCAATTATTTTGACTAATTGATCAATATTTTAGTCTACAAAATGTCAAAATAAAATTGTGAAGCACGAATTTTGTCCGACCAATATTCCAAAACCCAAAGATATTCAATTAACAGTGATATAAAATGTAGAAAACCAGCAAATTGTCACATTTAGGAAATTTGAATGCTCAAATATTTACAATTGTTCCTTAATAAATGACTTAAATAACTACTTGATTATCAAAATTATGATTATAATATTACTATATTGTCAATTTCTGTCAAACAACTAATCAAATAACTGATTCATTGTTTCAGCTCTGCCGTACAGTTGTGTCACACACGCAAGCCATTTGAAAGCTATTTTTATTCAAGCAAATAAGACATGAATAAGAAAACCGATCAATTATTTTCAAGTAGTTGAGAAAAAACTAACTACAGAAACGTGCACACTATAAGGCCAAATCATCTGCAGTTTGGTCATATGAGCCGCAATGCTTATGGAGGATGTTGGAATAGCGAAGTGATTTTACTTGAATGTCAAAAAACATGATCAGGAAGTCTCCAATTTTAAGTAAGAATATCTAAAAATAGAAAAGGGAAATGTACTCCTATAAGTCAGAGGTCAGAAATGAAAAATAACTTTACTTCCCAAACATGCATGTGTGACAGAAGTTCACTAAATAGAGAAGTAGATTTACATTCTGGTTACTATTGTGATATAAAAGTCGGGGAGGATTTTTTTATTTTTCGTTATCGGTCACGTCTGTGAGTCAGAACGGTCCTTCAAACCACTTTCGGGCCGTAACCACCAGTTGAAAAACTCCTATTATGTTGCGTATTGTTCTGAATGCTGATTGTATCGTTCCTGTGCGGCAGCAGAGGCCCCATCTGATATTTACCACCGCGAGTCTGCTGGGGGTGACGAGGGGGCAAGGCCAAGTCCCACGTGTCCGGCTGGAGAGCAGATTAAAGCGCTCTGAAAAGCCGCACACTGCTGCCCGCGATGAGAAAAATAATAATGTGGACATGGCCTTCCCTTTATGACAGTAACAACACATTCTCCAGAGACCAATCTTTTTTTATCAATTCCAAAGAGTGACAAACACGCGCACACCCAAAGCCGGAATTGTATGAGAGGATGTATGGAGTATTTATGATGCTTGTGTGTCCTGAAGGCGATGATGACAAAAGCAGTCAAACAAACTTATATTACTATCTGCCGTTTTTTATCCAAACAGGTACACTGGAGCTCATTATTTCTTTCAAAATGAATGAGGCACTAGCTGTACCATGCAGAAAGTCCTTGAACAAATGTGACTGTAGAAAAAAAAAAGGGCATGAATCAGATATGAACAAGAATTATGTAAAGTGGTATTTGGGCCAGACGTTATGATAATATGACTAAGCCTGCGGTATGTTTTGGTTTTCATAGTTCTTAAATACTTAACAACTGACAGAAAAATAAATAAAAGTCATTCTACTTACAGAAAGGAAACAAGAATTCAGCAAGAAGTACTCGGATCCTTTACTCGAGTAAAGAAGTAATACCCCAGTGTAAAAATACAAGTTACAAGTGATGCATTAAAAATGTTGCTTTAAAGGTGCATTGTGTAGGATTTGGTGGCATCTAGTGGTGTGGTTGCAGATTGCAACCAACTGAGTCAACCTCCGCTCACTCCTCCCTTTCCAAGACGGCATTAATGTGAGCTGCCGAGTGCAAAACCGCGATAACGCCGTTCATCTCGCTCATAATAGCACTGCTTTAGGAGCAACGGAAGTCAGACGGTGGCAGGCGGTACCACGGTTTGGCACTCTGCGGCTCACGTTACCGCAGTTTCACAAGCGTGTCGAGAACTACGGTGGCCTTCAGGTAACGTAAAAACGGGAAAGGCTCTCTCTAGAGCCTGTGTTTGGTTTGTCCGTTCTGGTCTACTGTAGAAACATGGCGAATCCGTGAAGTATAAACTTGTGACATCACCGATGTTACTGATTACACCGGACAATTTAGAAGAAAAGATGACGCTTTCGCTGCGGGACCGCAGGTTTCCACCCGCTGTCGGCTGCACACACCGGCTGTGACTGCTCCGTCCTCCGCACGGCGGTTGGGTTTAAATCCGAAATATTGCCAAATGGGCGCTTTTGCTTTTCGCTTTGACACCAAATCCTCCGCCATCATCTTGTCTGTCAACGCTCTCTTTTTCCATGTGAAATCTGACTCCTGCTACTCTGTGCTGAGACTCCGTACGGAGTAGTTCGTAGCGTTAGTCGTCCGACTATTTGACAACATGGCGCTGATATACAAAAATTGACCAAATGGGTTCTATGAACTACCACGGCAAGCCTAGCTCGGCTGCATTGATTTTTATACTTTTTTTAAAACTGTCTGTTATGAGTCCTACAATGTTACATAAGTGCTAAATATATGGAGTACTTTTTTAACGTGTAAATTGCATTTCAATGTTGTATGGTGGAGCTAATTTTACTCATATGCTTTACTCATATTTTATTTTACCTTATATGTTGTTGGGTAGTTTACCGTTTTTTATTTTAATTTTATTTTTTTGTATATATTTTAAATAATACATGGATAAAAATGAAGTTGTGATTCATCATCAATGTACAGTATATCTCTTTGAAATGGCTGCTTTACCTATTCAAGATAATATAAGGTGATGTGGAAATGTCATTAAAAATGGTCAGCAACGTTCATTTACACACAAATTCACTCTTCTCACGATTTATAGATAAGGCCTATTGTGAATTGCGTCGCCATGGTTTGTCATTTAAAAAAAAAGTGTGTGTGTGTGTATATACACATACAAAGTTTGGAAAACACTGGTTCAATCTATAAAAATGTATCAGATTTTTTTTGTTGATCATATACGCTGTTTGTAAAACCAGTAACTAATGCTCAGTTTAGGCTTGATCAGAACTACTTTGTAAGACATCTTGTCGAAACCACGTCGGAAATCAAATGTATTCATAGTAGCCCGCTGCTATAGAGTGGGGTGAACGCATTCATTTAAATACAGGGATAACAGCGCATTTTCAGCCAGCCTCTCCTGGAAGACATTCATAGCGTTGCACAAATAGTTGTGGAACAAATGAAAAAAAGAGAGCTGGAGAGAGAAGTTCAAACCCCGGCTCCTTTCTCACCTCTGCACAGCCGACCAATCACGGCGTGAAGTGGGAGTGAATGCCGAATCTGCGGTTTTGAGAAGTTGCAGAAATAGTTGGACACAGCCCTCCCTAATCCGACGTCTGAAAGGTGGGGGGGGGGGCTGAGCCATTCGACCATCCGACAAGCAGTTCTGATGGAGCACTGTACCGGCCCCTTACAGCTTTCAAATACATGCAGCGGTTGGAAATGTAGTGGAGTTGATGTTTAAAGTAGCATAAAATGGAAATATTCAAGAAAAGTACAAGTACCTCAAAACTGTACCGTTTCCTCCACTGTTGTAATTTATTTTCAAAGCCGAGTTTACTCACTTAATCATGTGACATGCATGTGATGCTGAGGGTGCAAACATCAGCAGAGACTAGGGCTGTCAATCGATTCAAATATTGAATTGTGTTTAATCGCACATTTTTATCTGTTCAAAATGTACCTTAAAGGGAGATTAGTCAAGTATTTAATACTCTTATAAACATGGGAGTGGGCAAATATGCTGCTTTATGCAAATGTATGTATATATTTATTATTGGAAATCAATTAACAACACAAAACAATGAAAAATATTGTCCAGAAACCCTCACAGGTACTGCATTTAGCATAAAAAACATGCTCAAATCATAACATGGCAAACTGCAGCACAACAGGCAACAACAGCTGTCAGTGTGTCAGTGTGCTGACTTGACTATGACTTGCCCAAAACTGCATGTGATTATCATAAAGTGGGCATGTCTGTAAAGGGGAGTCTCGTGGGTACTTATTTTCATTCACATATCTTGAGGTCAGAGGTCAAGGGACCCCTTTGAAAATGGCCATGCCAGTTTTTCTTCGCCAAAATTTAGCGTAAGTTTGGAGCGTTATTTAACCTCCTTTGCGACAAGCTAGTATGACATGGTTGGTACCGATGGATTTTTTATGGATCCAGTATCTTCACTCTAGCTTTAACACTGAGCCCGCTACAACCTAAAAATCGTACGTTGCGTTAATGCGTTAAAGAAATTAGTGACGTTAAAACGAATTTGCGTTAACGCGTTATTGTTGTGTTAACTTTGACAGCCCTAGCAGAGACACATGTCTAACTTTTGTTTTCTATGACCGGAGGACATTTTCCACTATGTACCACACATACCTAATGACATAAAATAACAAATGTCGTGACAAAACAAGTTAAACTTCAGCCACATCCCATGGGTTCATGGGCTCACAGAGAATTATTCCTTCTTAGAGCTCTTCTTAGTCACGTCATCAGTTGATATAACAGCATATTTTTGGAATATGTAAAGTTGTTAAATGTTTGTGTCTATGTCATTTATTATCGCTGAGATAAGCCCAAACTACATTTTGTATCATAATAGTGCATGGCGGCTGTGTTGATCTTTATTTTTCATCAGTGAGTTGTATCCTTCAACAAACTGTGTGTGTGTGTGTGTGTGTGACTGCCATGCCGCTGTGTTTACAGTAGTCAGATAAAGAGCCTGAAATCACACTTGTAATCTGGTTTGGGGGGAAAATACTTGATTTAAATGTTTCATGGTGTGTGTGAAGGGTTTGTGGATCCAGACTAATGTGACAGTTTGAAGATTACACTGACCATGCTTTGTATGAAAATTAAAGTTCTTGAGAAGACCGGCATTTAAGCCCACACGCACTGCTGACTGCAGAGGGAGCTGAATACACAGAGTGCAGACGGTGTAAACAGGAGTTACATGTTTGTATTAGTCTGATGCATTCTGACAGAGCGGCGCTACATTTAGGCTGTGACTTTAGTAGAGGAAATAAAGTAACATAGAATATGGAGATGTAAGATAAAAAACAAATATTGTTTTATTTTGTGTCTTTGTGTTTCCTATTTTGAGATTTCACAAAAATATATCTATAATATTAGAAAGGTATGGGACACTTTTTATAATGTTAGGACAAGACCCACAAAAATATAAAGACCAGAATGATACATACTGTATGAACATAAGTATGCAAGACGAAAAAAGTGTAGAACTAGTAGTCGTTCATGCGGCATTTTTAAAAATATTTCTAGCATGTTGGCATAAATAAACTTCATCCAGATTTAAAGGTCTTATTGATAACATTTTTATGTAGACAAATATTTAAAATATATATATATACAGAGCCTTTAGAAAGATGCTGAATAAAAGTATGACTTTTCCTGAAAAAAATTATTATGATTGTGAATTAATCGTTTAAAAAAATTTGGCGGGTCCAAAATTAAAGTTTCATTTATCTCTGTGGAAAATATCTGACGTTAAGTTCCCACTCCTGATGTTGGTATCACGTGGTATCTCTGGGTCGTCAGTTAGTGTAGAAAAAAACAGATAAATTGCTGAGATTGACGGTAAACGACTTGTTGTGAAGTAAATGCAATGGAACATGGGAGGGAGAATGCGACATCTAGAGGCTGAATGTTATCAATGTTATCAATAACACCTTTAATCACAGTCTTCAAGAAGACAAATGACCCAAATTGAAGAGAAAAAATGTTAAATGATCTTAAAAATTGAGTTTAAGCAAGTTAATGACCTAAAATTAAACATTTATATTAAAATATATTCAGTGAAATAAGAGAGAAAGAGAACCGCTTTGATGAATGTTAGCGGTATATTGAACATTAAAAGTGCACAGACTCCTTAATATTTTAACACAATAAATGCATATTCAAGACAAAAGCTATAAATCTCTGCACACTGAACACAGTAGCACTTGATCTTTTTCTCATATCTTATACATTTATTATGGAACGCTGGAAAGTAAATAGACGCCACATTGAAGGAGAATAAAAAGAGGTATAAATAGATGTTGTTATTCTAAACCATCTATAATTTTCCTGACAATGCTTCCTGGCTTCTTTTAAACCAAACAGAGTGTATGGACATATGTACACAAGACAAAAAAGGAAGGGAGTGTTGAAGTAGTAGTCCTTCATGTGGCATTTTGAGAAATATTTCTTGCATGTTAACATAAATATAGAGTACTATAGAGTACGGTCTAGACCTGCTCTATATAAAAAGCGTCTTGAGATAACTTCTGTTATGATTTGACACTATATAAAAATAAATTGAATTGAATAAATGAACTTCATCCAGATTCAAAGGTTTTATTGATTGCATTTTTATGTAAACAAATATTTTAAAAAAATAATAATAATATATCTACAGAGCCTTTAGAAAAGTGCCAAATAAAAGTATGGCTTTTCCTGAAAAAAATATTACGATTGTGAATTAATCACTTAAAAAAATGTGGCGGGTCCGAAATGAATGTTTTGTTTACATCTGGGGGAGATATCTGATGTTTTGTTCCAACTTCTAACAAGGTTTGTGAGCCAATAGTAAAACCACGTGTGTATCACGTGGTATCTCTGGGTCATCAGTTAGTGTGGAAAAAAAACTGATAAATGTCTGAGATTGACGGTAAACGCCTGGCAACGACTTGTTGTGAAGTAAAATTAAAAATTTAGTTTAAACAAGTTAATGACCTGAAATTAAACATTTATATTAAAATATTTCCAGTAGGAAATGGTCACTATTTGATATAAGAAAGAAAGAGAACCATTCTGATGAATGTTATATTGAATATTAAAAGTGCACAGACTCTTATTTTAACACAATAAATGCATACTCAAGACAAAAGCTATAAATCTCTGCGAGATCTCTGCACACTGAACACAATAGCACTTGATCCTTTTCTCATATCTCGTATTATGGAACGCTGCAAAGTAAATAGACGCCGCATTGAAAGGAGTATAAAAAGAGGTATAAATAGATGTTGTTATTCTAAACCATCTAATGTGAAACAACATCATTTTCCTGACAATGCTTCCTGGCTTCTTTTAAAACCAAACAGAGCGCTTTAATACAGCCTTTTGTTTCGCCTGTCTTTCTGTTCTATTATTGCAAAAAGAATTGTTGCTCCAAATCTACAGAGGAACTCACATGCTCGAGATTAAACTGGTCACCATAATCAGGCGGCAGAATTTAATTGTAAGAGCTTCTGCTGGCACTGTTTTCTCTCTTTTTCTGTCCTCCTTGACAAAAATCTGACAGTGGCTTTGCATGGCAAACCTGTTTAATGAATGACTAATCCAGGAAGAGCGCATTATGGCAAACTGTCACACACACATTGTACCAATATTAACTTGAATTTACATTATCATCCTCTGGTAATGCTGGAATATTTGGATTTCCATTAATGCATGGCCTTTCTGTGTGAGAAGCAAACAGCAGTGA
>CAKAKR010007253.1:29054-39524 GCA_916700685.1 Adelosebastes latens | reverse complement strand
ACCTCCTCTCCACGCCAGATAGATAGAGCCAGAGCAACACAACCTCCTCTCCACGCCAGATAGATAGAGCCAGAGCAACACAACCTCCTCTCCACGCCAGATAGATAGAGGCGGCGCAACACAACCTCCTCTCCATGCCAGATAGATAGAGCCAGAGCAACACAACCTCCTCTCCACGCCAGATAGATAGAGCCAGAGCAACACAACCTCCTCTCCGACGCCAGATAGATAGAGCCAGAGCAACACGACCTCCTCTCCACGCCAGATAGATAGAGCCAGAGCTCTATCCTCTCTGGCGAGCTCCTCTCTCACCTGCAGCTATTCTGAAAGTCTTCTAAAAGTAGAAAAACATTTAATTTCCCTCTTCATTCCAGTATTTAAATGTTGCTTCAATGCGTTTCCATACCTTATGTAAATCACTTTGAATTGCCTCTGTGTTTATAAACTTGCTTTACAAGGGATCACTAATCCCTATGCCACATCGTACATTATGAAATAAATCAGAAAATAAATCCTTGACATGTTGTTTATTGAGGAAATGAATCATATCCTTCACTGTGGATGAGAACCTAAAGCGCCTCCAGAGTAAATGTGATATCAGACATCAACAAACAGGCAATTGTATTCGTGAGACGGATCCCCAAAGCAAAGACTTCCTATAAAAGAGCGTTCACAGTCTTTATCAGAGCCGCAGTGTGTGTGTGTGTGTGTGTGTGTGTGTGTGTGTGTGTGTGTGTGTGTGTGTGTGTGTGGGGGTAGTAAAGCCTATTAGGACACAAAGCTTGTATCAGATTACAGAGATGCTGGAAAATGTGGTTTCTTTTATCACAATAATCACACTGCAGGGGCGACTCAGAGGGACACGGAGCTCCACGTCTTCCAACAAGCTCATACTGCAGTGGTTCACTTTATAAAGTCACTGTTACGGTCTGGCATGGTAACTTATAAGTCTCATCTCAAACTTCAGCATCTTCAGGGATTCAGACTGGGCCAGTTCAAGCTGCAGTTCCTTGCTCAAGGGCTCTCTGCAGGGACGGTTCACTTCTCCACCTTGTCCTTTGGGTAACAAGCCGCCCCAAATCTAAGTCATGTAAATAAACTCCACAAGGAGGATCCACAGATTTATGACTGTTGACCTCAGAGTCGGCCGTGAGGCGCGGCTCCACCATCTGCTTCAGGGCTTCACAGCATTCAGTCCTCATGGTACATCAGAGCAGAGCAGTATGGCAAGCCGACAGGATATTCATTAGAGATATCTACAACGTCATTTTGTCTAGTCAAAACTCTAATTCAAGATATCCCTAATTCTATTTTGAGAAGTACGACTCAAACTACTTTTGCCATTCATGTGTATGGGGTTTCTCATTACAGATATCCACAATATCTGCCCACAATCATAATTCCAGTTTCAAATATCTACAATTGAATTCCGACTAGTCAGAATTCCAGTTCAAGATATCTACATTGTCCTTTTTAGATATCTAAAATTACATTTTGACTAGTCAAAATGACGTTGTAGATATCTCTAACTGGAGTTACAGATAGTCAAAATGTAATTACAGATATCTTGAATTAGAGTTGTGACTAGGTGAAATGACGTTGCAGATATCTGTAATTACGTCAGCAGCTACGGCAAGTGGGAGGCGGAAGCTATTCAAACATACCGTGGCGCTGCACTGCAGCCGTATGGGTTTATGGGGTTTATAAAGTGTGTCTGGAGACAATAAATCTACAATACGCTGTAAATTTCAACCACAACTCTCTAGCGAACAAAGCTCTCGTTGGCCACAGATTCCTCGATGATGAGCTCTTTCTATTTCATGTCATTTTCTGACTATCTGATCCACAGCGGTCCCTGAACACTCGTCTCCCAGCCGGCTGCACATAGAGACCGATGTTATGTGTCCAGCTCGGAGGACTAAAGGCTCGTTGTGATTAAAATGAGGTTGTAGCTCGTCGTCTACCTTACTACGGTTAGAAAGAGCCCTCGTTGGTGTTTTAACAACTTATGAGTTATTGATTGATTGAGTTTGTATCTGTGATTCCAACTTTACCAAAGTTAGCAAAAGCTTCTGCCTTGCATGAGCAACGTCATGCACGACAACTCTGACTAGTCATAATGACGTTTGAGATATCTGTAACTGTTATTTAGGATAGTCAGAACTGAACTACGGATATCTCTAACTGTCGTTTTGACTAGTCACAATGACGTTATAGATATCTGGAATAAGAATTCTGACTAGTCACAATGTAATTGTGGATATCTCTAATGTTAATTCCGGACAGTCAAGCTTAGCTATTAAATGTTAAAACAGCTTGCCATAGAGCAAACTCACTCAACTTCCCTTTGCTGTAATAACACTGAATAAACACAGAGAGGGCAGCGACCCATGTGTGTAAGAAATATAACAAGGAAGGAGAAAAAGTGATAAAAACCCACATAAAAAAATGAGCATAACTAAGTGCGATTACTAAGTGCAGCTTGACTACATCACATACTGTTCAATCATTCATCGCAAGTCTGTGGCGCGACAGTTAGCTTTCCGTATGGCTTGATGGCAGTGACTGGGGAGGGTTTGTTTTATTCTTTTTGCTATATCCTGCAAAACCCAAATAAATTACTGGGTTTTAGCAAAGTGAAACTAAATGTTTGTGATCTGATTTCATCCGTTATCAGTAAGAATGATTGGGCTCGGGGCTCAGTGACACAGGCTTACACATTGTCAGTTTTGGTCTTTTCATGGAATTTGTTGTCAAAAAGAATGAGTAACACCAGAACACAGTTTGAGACAATAAACAGTGTCAATCCCCATTTAGGTCTATTTAACTTGATGCTTTTATCCAGAGTGATTTACGGCGGAATAAACCCACATTCAAACCAGATTATGAGAACTAAAAGACACCGACACCAAAGAGAGCTGCTAATATTTTTAGTGCCTCTATTATATTCCGCTCCGTTGTGTGCCGTGCTGCGTATAATGGAAGCGAGCATTTTCGTCTCATTGTGTTAATGTTCATGCTCACGGCACAAAAAAAGCAACTGTTGGTAAGAAAGTACACATGAGGAATCACAGCGCTATGCTTAATCATAATGGGTTATGCCTCGCTGCTTTCTGTGGCCTAAATACAAAATGACAACAAACAGCTTTCCAAAATATCCTCCCTTTGAAACACTCTCCCCAAACATTAAATATGTATGCAGTAAGGACAACTTTAAAGGTTTGTTGACCAAACGCTGACTCTTTCTGGATCTTTTAGATAATCCGTGATGAAAACTGTCGTCATTTTTCTCTCTAAAATGTTCTCAAGGGTATTGTTTTATCACGATAGGTTTATTTTAACTGAGATGAAGTTTGATCGAGTTTTATTTAGCTCTTTAGTATTTTTATTGAACCTGAGACGCCCCTCTGCCAGGCCAGATGTTAAAAAGCACCGATAAATAACTTAATAAATCATAAAGTGGGCATGTCTGTAAAGGGGAGACTCGTGGGTACCCATAGAACCCATTTTCGTTCACATGTCTTGAGGTCAGAGGTCAAGGGACCCCTTTCAAAATGGCCATGACAGTTTTTCCTCGCCAAAATTTAGCGCGAGTTTGGAACGTTATTTAGCCTCCTTCGCAACAAGCTAGTATGACATTGGTTGGTATTAGGGCTCTCCCGAATAACATTTTTTGGGCTTCGAAGCTCTGGTGAGTAATTTTCTAAGCTTCGCGGCGCAATGCGGCAGGCTGACATGTCTTCTTCTTTCTGTCAACATCTCCCTCGTTTCAGTGCAGCTTACGAACAACTAACAATGCTATCCATCTGAGAATATCTAATAATAATTCCTGTTGAATAATGAATAATGTTGTGGGATTATTCCTTCCTTTGTGGGCTTTTTTGGGGCTTTATAATTTATTATTGCATACTTATATATAAAAAACTAAACAAAACCAAAAAAAACATTCGATTACTGATTTGGAGGTCGATTACCATGGCAATGGTCGACGCTTCGAAGCATTGGGGTCAGCCCTAGTTGGTAACGATGGATTCATTAGGTTTTCTAGTTTCACATGATGCCAGTATCTTCACTCTAGCTTTTTAAACTGAGCCCGCTACAACCTAAAAATCACACGTTGCGTTAAAGAAATTAGTGGCGTTAAAACAAATTTGCGTTAACGTGTTATTATAAGTTGTAGTTAAACAGCCTGGTCTCACTCCCAGGACATCAAATACCAGCGCACAAGGCATCCTTTCGTGTACGTATGAGACGCACTGGGCTTCCAACTAACTCCAATGTATACCCATCTGCATCATTAGACGCAGACGTAGTATCAAGGGTGAGAAATCCTCAGAGTCGAGATACCAGGCAAAAGGCTGGAGGCTTCTGTGGCAAAATATGACGAATAGAGATGAGATCAGGTTGAGTTAAAATGTTAACCTCATTTAAGTTTCTACTCATCAACACAACCTAGTTGCGTAAACACTTGTGTAATGCCTCAGAGGAGCAGCTTTATATTTATCTCCACCACCATAAACTGCCGTTATCCTTCCAGTGAAGTGAAAACATGTAGAGCATTGAGCTGACTACAGGAGGCCGTATCGCCACACAGCCCGGCTGTGATAAATCAATACATTTCCATTTGAGAAAGAAGGCAGCTGATGCCCTCCGTCTCCCTGCTATGTGATCCCAGTGTGAGTCTGAGGTGACTCATCCAATTAGTTTCCTTAAAAACACTAAGAAGCTCCACAGTTATCACCTGGCACTGTTAATTAAGGTGCAGCTCGCATCACTTGTCGCTTTGCACAAAACGTAAATGTATCCATCAAAGTATGCCGTAGTATTTAACATCCTCACATGCTCTGATGGTTCCAGCTCTGTTGATGCAACGTTATACAGCTGTTTGAAATCAGCCATAACATTATGACCACCTGCCAACAGCCTTGACCCGTCGAGGCATGGACTCCACTAGACCTCTGAAGGATTGCTGTGGTATCTGGCACCAAGCCGTCAGTAGCAGATCCTTTAAGGATAGGGTCGACGATGTTGGAAAGCTAGAGTAATTTGAAAGTAGCATCGCCTCAGGAGCTCCGTCTAAATCCCCCCCCTCCCTTCGGGGCTCCTTCCAAGGCAACGCCCCCCCAAACACATGCACGAGCACCGCCGCATCGTAACTACTTCACAGACGCAGAGCGGAGAGAGGACCTCAACTAAACAACGCTACCTCATGACAAGTAACCGCGGCAGTGCTACTGCAGGGCTGAGTTTTCTCTTCCATTCTCCAGGAAACGTGCGGCGGCGACGCGTTTTGAGTTCAGGCTGGTGCACGCCAAGGGTAGAGTATGAGCAGGGAGGCAGGGAGGAATCTGATTGGTTCTTTCCAAGCGGACCGCGAGGCAGTGATTGGTAGACGTTTTCACATGATTACAGCAGCTACAGATGACGGCTCTTTTCCGGTCCTTTTTCAGAGCTCATCAGTAATGGACCGCTGTCAGGGTGTAAAGACCATTTCAACTAATATAACAAATAGTGTATACTAGATAACATCCTCAACCCTGCCTTTAAGTCCTGTATAAGTTGCGAGGTGGGGCCTCCGTGGATCGGACTTGTTTGTCCAGCACATCCCACAGATGCTCGATCGGATTGAGATCTGGAGAATTTGGAGGCCAAGTCGACACCTCGACGAACTCGTTGCCATCCACATGATGTGAAAGAAAACATGATTCATCAGACTCGGCCACCTTCTTCCATTACTCCGTGGTCCAGTTCTGATGCCCATTGTAGGCGCTTTTGGCGGCACGAGGCACCCTGACCTGGTCTGCGGCTACGCAGCCCCATACGCAACAAACTGTGATGCACTGTGTGTTCTGACAGCTTTCTATCGGAACCAGCATTAACTTTTTCAGCAGTTTGAGCTCCAGTAGCTCTTCTATTGGATCGGACAACACAGGCCAGCCTTCGCTCCCCACGTGCATCAATGAGCCTCGGGTCTGACCCTGTCGCCGGTTCACCGGTTCTCCTTCCTTGGACCACTTTTGATAGGTCCGGACCACTGCAGACCGGGAACACCCCACAAGAGCTGCAGTTCTGGAGATGCTCTGACCCAGTCGTCTAGACAGCACTATTTGGCCTTTGTCAAAGTCGCTTACATCCTTACGCTGGCCCATTTGTTTTGCTTCCAACACAAAGTTCAAAGTCCAAAATGTTCACTTGCTGTCTAATATATCCCCCCCACTGCCAGGTGCCATGGTAACGAGATAATCAATGTTATTCACGTCGCCTGTCAGTGGTCAGTGTATGTTTTTCTGACAAATTTCCTCTTGTGGTCGTACAAATAATGACCGCTGTTCTCTGTGGGAACCATCGCTGCGGACCAAGACGACCCACAGACACACAGACGTAACTGTCTTTCTGCTTCTCTAACATGAAGCTTTTGACCTCTCCATCACCGTTCAACCTCTGGAATGAGATCTTTTCAACAGCGGCTGGAGAACTGTGCGATCTGACCGTTCCCCGTCATTACAGCACCGTGTGCCGTTTCATCTGGCCTCTCAGAGAGAAATGAGACTAAATCTCACACGCTTGTTACACGGTCTTAGTCTGGAAAACATCCAAATATGAATGGACTGAGCCAACAGCTGGAAGTCCGGGCCAATGAGCAAACTATAAGACAAGAACAGCAGGCTTCACTACACACACACACACACATTGATTTATGGCGTCCAACTCCATTATTTTCCATCACTATGAAAGCTAATTGTCTAAACACAACCCTTAATCAGGATGTCGGTCAATTCTGAGTGTTTAACTGAATTTTCTTAGTGTTTTTTCTCAATAAAACAGTTTCCAAATCCACATTAAAACAATAAATCTGACACAGACTGACAGTTGTATAAATGTTGGAGGGTTAACGGCCCGTCAGTCTTGATAGAGGGAGAGTGTAGATCAGTGAATGTTGTTAACAGGACCACAGCGGAGGTGTTTTCACCGTTCTCTTTCATCAGTTCAATTTATGTCACTTATTCATATTGAGAAGCTCCTTTTTGGTTGAAGGAACGTGTGTGAATGATAACGTTACAGTGTGTTTTTCTCTGTTGGAAGCTAGGGGTGTAAGAAAATATCGATACACATGAGTATCGTGATAATATGTTCTGCAATACTGTATCGATTCTCCAAAACGCTGTATCGATTTTTAATTAACCTCATAAAAATCTACTGGCCCCCGGCGGACCCGGCCGCTATTCTGTCTTTCGGAGGTTGTAGCAGGCTCAGTTTTAAAGCTAGAGTGAACATACTGGCATCAAATGAAACTGTAAAACCTAATAAATCCATCGGTACCAACCATGTCATACTAGCTTGTTGTGCAAGAGGCTAAATAACGCTCCAAAGTTATGCTAAATTTTGGCGAGTAAAAACTGGCATGGCTATTTTCAAAGGGGTCCCTTGACTTCTGACCTCAAGATACGTGAATGAAAATGGGTTCTATGGGTACCCACGAGTCTCCCCTTTACAGACATGCCCACTTTATGATAATCACATGCAGTTTTGGGCAAAAAAATGTTTTTAATATATCACAATATATCGTTTTGCTTCGGTATCGCAAAATATTGAATCGTTACCCCTGTATCGTGATACGTATCGTATCGCCAGATTCTTGCCAATACACAGCCCTATTGGAAGCTACTGATGAGTAAATGAAGGAATGAATGGATGTTATGTGCAAATTAACCTAAACCAGATGAAAGGAATTACACTTGCGGCACCACGCTGATACTGTTTACCTCTGTTCCTTTTTTTTTCTTTTCTTAATTGGCATTAAGAGATTATCCTAAAATGGAAACATGTCAGATTCTTTTGGCTTCTTTTTTCATCTTAAGTCTCTAACTTCAATGGGCTTTGGTGTCTTCGTACATAGATTTTCTGTAGTCAGTTTGGGTTTTAGAGCTGGATACGTTACGGCACGGACGACTCATGCGGCTCAGGTTCTATCTGTTTGGAGACACCTGGAAGTTGCTTCTTCATAGATGTTTACAATCTATCTATAATATTGTCATCCTGATTGTCTACACTACTATGATGATGTTGCTGTGCCAATTTATTATTTGCAGCTCTTAAAAGTTTTTTACTTTTGTAATTGTACCATGTTACATCATCACAAAACATGAAGCATTATTTCTACATGCTGTGTTTCATTGCTGTTAGTGAATCTCTACTGCGATCCAATACTTCAAAAGCACACACGATAAAAAACTGGATTTCTTTTCTTGTCTCCTGAATGAAAACACATTTTAGCAGCTGTGTGGTAACGCTGTTGTCTACAGCTGATTCCAGCCGTCCGGTACCATTTGTTCTGCCAAAAAAACATCAGATAAACTCCAAACAGACGACCCGGAGTCAGACCGTTGGCAGCGTGAAAGGTTTCTACACGAACCCTCCTGTGCTTCTACTGCGTACTCGTTTCCACTAACTGAGTTTGTGTTTAAAATCCGCTGTGCTGATTTGGATCTCCTGCAGCCGCGTGTTCAGACAGATGAGCTTAATATGCCTCCGTGTCCGGGAGCCCGTTCACACCTGAGTCCCTGCTGTCCTCAGGTGCACCGAGTGCTGCAGAAAACATGCACAGACTGGAACATTAACGGGGGGGCAAATTAAGGGACCCAGCCAGTACAGGAGCAAATATTGGTTTAACCTCTTCAACTCTTAATTATCACATTATAATTATGTGTTCATTCGACTTGTCCTCACACAACCCTGTCTCCTACTAAATTACGTCCCCATACAACTAAAACTGCACTGGTTAACGTTGTAAATTGAAACAAAAACAATAAAATGCAACAAAACTACTTGGTTAGGTTTAGTAAAAATCATGGTTTGGCTTAAAATGACCACGTTTGTTATGTTATTAAGCTACGGCTGTAAATTGAAATAAGTGAACGTTGACTTTTGAGGCCCAGACACACCAACCCGACATCAAAGAACTAGCGGCGACAAAGGCCGACTGTTGAGTCGCCTCACGTCGCCTATGTCTTGGCCAAGAAGTTGCACTCGAGCACACCGCAAACACGTTAGCCAACGGCCGACTACCACATTTATTCTGCGCCTGCATGAGAGGAAATAACTCTCCACACCAGCAGGCGGCGGTAGTCTGTATTCGTCATTCAAAAAGGGAGACAGGAAGACCGAGGACTTTACTCGTTGACTTGCTTTCCTCACTTCCATTTCTCTTCTCGTGCATTGATTTCTCTCACCGATCGGGCGCCGCCGCCGATTCCACGCGCTGAATCGGTCGAGAAAACTCCAAAACACGGGAAGACTAGAGCCAACAGTGCGGAACACTCCGCAGAAACTAGGCCGACAGACGCTGACCAACGGCCCCAAACTATTCCAATGGCCGACCGTCGGCTTGGTGTGTCCGGACCTTTAGTTTCACATTGGGACAAAAACGGCGGTGTCCCGGGTGGACACACTGACACACTGACAGCTGTTGTTGCCTGTTGGGCTGCAGTTTGCCATGTTATGATTTGAGCATATTACTTTATGCTAAATGCAGTACCGGTGAGGGTTTCTGGACAATATCTGTCATTGTTTTGTGTTGTTAATTGATTTCCAATAATAAATATATACATACATACATACATAAAGCAGCATATTTGCCCACTCCTATGTTGATACGAGTATTAAATACTTAACAGATCTCCCTTTAAGGGACATTTTGAACAGATAAAAAAATGTGCGATTCATTTGCGATTCATCATAATTAACTACGGACAATCATGCGATTAATCACAATTAAATATTCTAATCAATTGACAGCCCTAATTGTGATATAGTGAATGTTCTGGAAATTCATATTACTGTTTTTAGATCAGAAAGGGACTGCTTTTGCCCAAACCAGTGAACGTCGATGCAGTAGTCCTGCAAATCCGATATTGCCATGAAGTTCTCACCGATAATGATAACCTGCAACCTGGTTTAAATAATAAAGCATCATCATATCATGTATTATGATATCACCTATTAGTGTATGTACTTCAAACAAGCAATTTAATGTACAGATCGAGCCTCTATTCTCAGCTTTGCTCCTTCTGGAAACAGCTTTGTTCACATATCAAACATTTACACCAAACTGGGGCTGCACAATTAAGCGACATTTTATCGAAATCACAATATGGCCTGCTATCATTTTCAAATCGCAGGATGCACAGTATTTGTTAAAGGTCCCATATCGTGCTCATTTTCAGGTTCATATTTAGGGTTCAAGCCCCGAAGGGGCAGAACCCTATTGAGTTTGTGTGAATTTATTATTAGGGTTCAAGCCCCGAAGGGGCAGAACCCTATTGAGTTTGTGTGAATTTGATATTATTAGGGTTGTAGCCCGAAGGGCTATAACCCTATTGAGTTTGTGCCGGTTTGTTATTTTTATTTGTTGTCTTATGCCGCGGCTCAATTTGCCATGAGCTGGAATGAGCTAGAAACATGAAACTTGGC
>CAKAKR010007253.1:6901-19729 GCA_916700685.1 Adelosebastes latens | reverse complement strand
GACTTTATTCTCGTAATATTATGACTTTTTTTCTCGTAAAGTTATGACTTTATTCTCGTAATATTACGACTTTTTTTCTCGTAAAGTTATGACTTTATTCTCGTAATATTACGACTATATTCTGAAAATCTCTTTTTTTTTTTGCCTAAAATGGCTCTTTTGATAGTAAAGGTTGCTGACCCCTGGTCTAGAGGTTTCACTTTTCAACACCTGTTGAGTCAGTATAGCTCCTTAAACAAGCAGAGCAGAGCTGAGATGAAGCCTTTAAACCTCTCACTACAGTGAGAGATTATAGAGACCGTGTCGTTGACTATGAAGTGATGAAATATACGTCAGGTTAGCAGCAAAAATGTCACTTCAAACCCCAACTGGAACCTTGTTGATTCAGTGGGGAATAGCAGAACAGTAATACATGCACCCCTCATTACACCCATTATGAACGCACACACTCTCAGATGTGTACATGGTTTCTGTCTTGGTTACAGTAAACTCGTGAAAGCAGAGCGAGGATGAAGTGGCACATATTTACACAAAGCCGGAGACCGTCCGCTGCCCCGCTGTGGGCGAAAGTATCAACACTACATTAAAATGTGCAGACAGAAAACGTAGAGCAGTCGCTCTCCGTCCAGCTGCTTCAAGTGCTTTATGGTTTGTGTATAAACCCGAATTTAAACAGCGTGACGCTGTTAGAAATACTCTGAGCACCCATCCGGAGCAGACCAGGGAAAGAAAGTATCATGTAGTCTGTTAATTCTCTCTCGTTTCTTATTTTAACTATTTAGGATTTGTTTTTTTCATGTCACATGAAAATGTTTTTTAATCATATCTTGATTAATCTGCAGGAAGAACACCTGAGAAGAAATAAAATATATAAAAGTTAATGAAAGTTTGATTTAGGTCATACATTTGCTCTAAAAGGTTTAACCTGTTTTTTAGAGATGTGAATGATTAGATTAAAACAGACTTTATCTGAAATAGACGCATAACAGAGACACTATTTAATAAAACAGGATTGATTTGATTAACCTTTTATCTCAAATCTGTTCAGTAATTATTCTTCCAGCACAGGCACGTTATGGACTAATGTGTTTGTGTTGCACTGATAAACAATCGAGATGTTAAAGGTGCAGTGTCTAGGATCTGGAGCTTTCTAGTGGTGAGGTTGCAAACTGCAACCACATGAAACTTCTCCTGTGTGCCAAGCATGTAGGAAAACTATGTGAAGAAGATCCGCTCCCTCTATACATGACATGCGAAAAAAAGCTAAAATACGTACTGACGACACGCGGAATGTCCGTGTTATGTCGTGCTATTTATACAACTTCCCCTGAGCCCGCGTTACACTGTTTTGTCAACACATTTCAACTCGTCAATATACCGCTGCTTGGTCAGTGCTCCCTCACCATCAGAGACCGACACACGCGGTACCCCTCTTGAGTTACTTTTGGACGGACCAGTGACGGCGTGTCGATGTACGCTAGTGTCCTTTCAAGCTTAGAAGTTAGGTTTAGGCAACACAACCACTTAGGTAGGGTTAGGAAACGTTCGTGGTTGACGTTAACTTCACTGACTAGCGACTCACTGGACTCAGAGGACTGACGATACCGACGAGTCACGTGACTAAAGACTGACATGACAAAATAAGTCAACGTTATTTTTAGTTTCAAACGGGACACGAACAGCGGTCTCCTGGTTGAAAGTCTTGTGTTTGTTTGACCCGCCCGCCCTGAACGGACTCTCACGCTATTAATACTACGTCACATGCTCCGACCGTCGAATAATGCCGTGGGTGGGTTTACATTGGAGTTAGTTGAAAGCCCGGTTCGTCACATACTGTTGCTAAAGGGTACCTCCGTGCACCGTTTTCCGATGCTGAGGGGCGCTGAACAAACTTACGAAGTTGGGAGTGAGAACGGGTTGCCTAAACCTATCACTGCTGGTTGTTTGCATGGCGTACAAATGACACGCGAAAAGGCTAAAATGCGTACTCATGACACACGGAATATCTGTGTAATGTCTCATATCTTTCAGGTCTGAAGTATTATAATAATAATAATAATATATTAGCTTTATATAGCGCTTTTTAGTGATCTCAAAGACGCTTATAGGTGGAAGATGAATTAAAGTGAAGAAATAAGATATAACATAGTGTGTACGGTCTCTACATAGAGTACTACATACATGTATGATCAATGCATAATACAGGGACATATAGCCTTTACAGTATGTATTAGCTTAGTGTGGGTTTACTAAGGGTTTGAGTGTGAAAGCACATCATTTTCTCATTATTAACAGCAGCAACAGAAGGTTATCTGGAAACAGACAGCGGTGTTACATTTAAAGCAGTGACATGTAGGTGTGAAGAGAAGGCTGAAATCACGGCTAATGTATGTAGGCTACACACAACTGTAAATTACTGCTTGTTCTTTCTCTTAAACGAATCAAAGGTTCACACGGTAGTTTCACGTATGATTGTAGATGTTTGACTTTTCTCAAGTAAATGTTAAAAGGGGATTATATATATATATTTAAAATAATGTATAATAATTATACATTTGTTATGAATAATAAATATAATATTTTAAAAATATTTTTAAAAGTATTCTTAATGGAGTGCACTTGATTATTACTGTATGTGTTCATGAGTTTTGTGACTCTTTGCCCATGAAGCCTGTAAAAACCTCACTTTTCAGTTACATGGACATCAATATGGAAAGTGTACTTTTCCATTTTATGATTGAGGGCACGTTTATGTCATTAAAAATCGACCCATATTTATCATTCTTATTCCTCATATCTTATTATTAAACCTGATTAAAGTCTCCGCTTCAGTTTTATTAAATCAGTGATGATATCTAACCCCTGCTAAATACTTCAAAACAGTTGTAATGACATTATCAACCTGTTGCAAATGTTTATTTTTATTTTTATTTTAAATAAAAAAATGTGATTAAATGTGTGAAGAGTTAATTTTGGTTGTTTTTTTTGCCCACATAACTACAAAGTAAATAATAAAAAAAAAAAAAGAAAAATTGGGTGAGAACTGGAGGTTGTTTTTTTTTTTTTTTACCTTTTTCTCGCCTTCACATTAAAACCACATCGGTTGAAAAATCTGTCCTTGGCCAGCTGATAGATCACATTACTTTCCTGTCATATTCAGGGTTGCCAGGTTTGATAATACTTTACATTTTGTCCAAAAGCGTTGTTCCTATTTAATGCTTTTATTATTAGGATTATCTGCCTCCGTTCTCTGTGTTTCTTTCCTCTTACCTGAACAGTCTGCAGACACAGGATGTTCGTTGCCGCTGCGCTGTGGCTTTGTGAATTACTCTTCTCCCCAACCTCATATAAGGAAAAACATTATACCTCCTCCTCCTCCTCCTCCTCCTCCCCTTCATCATCATCCCTCTCTCTGTCATTACCCTGCACAGTTTCAGAGAGGAGAGCAAATGAAAGGAGAATAATGAACATGGCAGTGTTATACTCTGTCTTACAAGATAATCCTTTGTTATTACTTTTAGTTTTGTTATAAATGTGCTCATCTCGATGTCTCGGTGAGTTGGCCTCCTGTGATGCTCTTGACCCGAAGAGAAAGAGTCTTATGATGCATCTAATCATCAGAGAACCAGGACGACTCCAAGATAATCTACTTAACCTTCAGAAATCTGTTGAATAGCAAACAGTGGGCGAGTAAAGAAAACGTGGGCACGGATGAAGATGTAAACAAACACCTTTTCTTACAATTTATTTATCTAACACTTTCATTTCACATTCACTACCACACACGTTTAGCTTGATTTTTGTCTCCGAAGGTTTGTTAAAAACAACGTATTCTCATCCCAACTCGTCGTATACTGACGCTTTGTCAGAACCCTCGGCGTCACTCTTTTTGGTCACAGTAAACATGTGTTAAATGTTGTGAAGTCAACAGAAACACTCGCTTAGGTTCAGGCAATAAAACCGCTATAGTTAGGTTAGGCTTCAATTACATTTGTACAATGAAATTGATGCTGAGACATGAGACACGAACAGGATGAATGCCTTGTGTGTGTGTTTAATATCGACGCTGATGGGTTTACATTGTGGTTAATGGAAAGCCCGGTGCGTCTCATACTGGTACTAAAGGGTGCCTTGTGAGTCAGTATCTAACGCCGACGGCCGTGACAAAGCGTCGGTATTCGACACCCTGAGAATGAGAACGGGCTGGTTATATTGTTTTCCCTCTTCTTTTCCCTTAGGTCTTCCATCCATCCATCCATTTTCTTCCTCTTATCCGGGGCCGGGTCGCGGGGGCAGCAGGCTAAGCAGGGAATTCCAGACGTCCCTCTTTCCAGCAACGTTTTCCAGCTCTTCCTGGAGGACTCCGAGGCGTTCCCAGGCCAGACTAGATATATTAGCTCTCCAGCGTGTTCTGGGTTTACCCCGGGGCCTCTTACCAGTTGGACGTGCCTGGGAAACCTCCAAAGGGAGGCGTCCAGGAGGCATCCTGATCAGATGTTGAACCACCTCAGCTGGCCCCTTTCGACACGAAGGAGCAGCGGCTCTACTCCGAGCTCCCTCCAGATGTCTGAGCTCCTCACCCTATCTCTAAGGCTGTGCCCAGCCACCCTACGGAGGAAACTCATGTTGGCCGCTTGTATCTGCGATCACATTCTTTTGGTCACTTCCCAAAGCTCATGACCACAGGTGAGGGTTGGAACGTAGATGGACCGGTAAATCGAGAGCTTTGCCTTCCGGCTCAGCTCCCTCTTCACCACAACGGTCCGGTACAACGCCCGCAATAACTGCAGACGGCGCATCGAGTTTAAGTATCTCGGGAGCCCGAGATACTTAAACTCCCTCCCTTGGGGCAAAGACTTGCTCCCAACCTGGAGGGCGCTATCCCCCGGTATCCGGCAGAGAACCATGGCCTCAGACTTGGAGGTGCTGACTCTCATCCCCACCGATTCACACTTGGCTGCAAACCGCCCCAGTGTGCTGAAGGTCACGGTCTGATGAAGCCAACAGAACCATGGGTTCTTATTTCCCATTAATTGAACATGCACGTCATATTAATGTTAATGAAACAAAAAAACAAGTAAAGTGGTTTCTGAGGAGCTTAATATAAAAAGGCAGTCAAGAGGAAGGACAGTGTGAGGTTTTATCTTCCTCTATCATAATTTAAGTGTTTTAAAAATCACTGTTTTTATTTACTTCCTATAAAAGTGACACTGTATTAAGCAGTTTAATAATGAGTTAATCTTTAAATAGAATTAATACATTATTTTAGTTATTGTTCTGTACATTAAAACATTTCACAAGTTCACTTTATATCAACTGTAGCTGCACTGTCACCCTTTTTTTCTCAGAATTTAATTCACTGTGAATGATGTGGATTTATACTCCGTTTATAAACACTACCATGACATCTAGTGGGGAAACACCCTCTGTACAAACTCTGCTATCAACACACTGCTCTCAATCAATTTATATGATGTTCTCTTTGAATTTTACATGTTAAATCATGTTTCTTTAAACACCTGGCCGGCCTACTTATGCGCTCTGAATTACAACGAGGTCAACGGTAGATTAAGCTCCAACTCTGCAGGCAACAAATAGGATGAAATGGTCAAAGGTCGAAGGCTTGTATCCCTGAAGGCCCGAGGGATTGGCCAAGTGCTGGAAGAATGGGGTCGACCGCCAATCACCTCTTGTATATTTTCACCAGACAAAAAGGATAAAGTAGGATGCAATTTTGGAGTGTGAGTGTGACTACAAACGGAGTTCACTCCACCACGGAGTGGGAGGCTGTAGGGACCGTTGATGTAGGTATAGGGGCTGGATTGGAGTTGGGTCTCTGTCTGCTTGTCTGTCTGTGTTCCTGGTCCCCGTCCACTGTACTCTGTTATCTCAATCTGGTCTGCTGGCCTGCAATGATCCACACCTGCTCTGCCTCAGCAATCAAGCTCACCTGCTCGTCATCAGCTCTTCATCACCACACAGCATATGTTCACTGCACTGATCGTCTCTCTGTTCAACGGGTTGTTGTAGCAGTGAAATCTAGTTAGTCAGTTTGCTAGTTACCCGTCTGCCTGAATCAAATCTGTCTCTGTCTGCACAGTTTGACCAGCCAGCCAGCCACGCCAAACCTCAAGCCCGCCAGCAGCTCCCAATCCTGGACTGTGTCTTCTGCCATCAGCCTCTCTCTGGATCATCTCCCACCATCACCATCACAATAAACATTGTTTATTTTCTGTCAAGTCTGCTTTCTGGGTTCCCCTGCATAACAACTGTAGTGTACACAGTGGGTTTTTTAAAGCTGTTCCACTGAAAACAGCTGCCCGCTGCAGCTAAACAACACTGATGAGAGTTGAGTTTGTGTGTTGAGCTAAAACAGCTGAGGGGGAGTGCAGTGCGGAGTTGGTGTTGGTTCATTTATCGTTTCAGCTCAGTCACATCCAGAACGGACCGGTCGGCAAATGTTCAGATGGCTCACTGCCTCTCCAAACATCATAACCTTGTTATTAACTATTAAAACTATGTATTAAAATAAAGCATCATGAGCATCACTGCTGAATATGAAATGAATTAAGAAAACAACAGGATCTGGAGAACCTTTTTTATTTTTTTATGTTTTATTGCTTTTCCATCCTTTTGATCAACAAAAGTTCATCCAAATGAGCTCCAACATGTAAGACTAAAAGCATAATATATGAATATGGATTTGCAGCGATGAGTTATGATGATGTTGTTGTAGTTTTACGGGGCAGCCACTAGGTGCCACTACAGCTCTTCATTTACTGTCCTTTTTAGTGGTCACTCCTATTTGGTCCTGACAGAACTGTGAGGGGAAAGTTGAATTGAATAAGAACAATGAATGGAACCACATGTTTAGAGGAAACAGAGTGAGGGGCAACTGGATTAACATGACGGGTTAAAAGAAGAAGATAAAGTAAGATTATACAATCTAACTGTTATCACATTTTAAATCTTCTTAATTAGCTGCTGACTGAAGACTTCCAGTTGGAACTGTTGCTGATGATCATGAGTCCACATGAGTCATTCACACACATGGAATAAATGTAATAAATGCACAGGTGGTGCTCAAAATGCAGACAGTATGACCTCAGAAGCAGAATTCTTAAAGCAAATGTGAAATAAAAAAACTAATGACGACAACACACTGTAAACAAAGAGCACAGCAGTGTAAAGTAATGTTCTCCTAGAAACAGAGAGGAGAGAGGAAAGGGAGACCAGCTCCCACACACACACACACACACACCAACACACACACCAACACACACACACACACACACACACTAAATAGGTGCCGATGATTGTTGAGATGTGTTTCTTTGTCGGCAGCATCTGCAGCAGAGGACCGTCACCGTAACGATGATGATGAGGACCGTTAGCAGGATGAAGACTGCACCGACCCACGCACCGAGGCTCATCTCTGGAGGGACAATGAGAGTCACAGTTAGACCGTCACTTTAAAGCTGCAATGTGTAATGTCTAGCTACATGCTGCTAACAAATAGAGGGCAGCATTTCACCTCTACTACTGGGGCCATACACTCAAAATTTACAGTATTTTTTATCTGCTCAAAATTAACCTTAAAGGGAGATTTGTCACCTATTTAATACTCTTATCAACATGGGAGTGGACAAATATGCTGCTTTATGCAAATGTGTGTATATAATTTATTTATTATTGGAAATCAATTAACAACTCAAAGCAATGACAGATATTGTCCAGAAACCCTCACAGGTGCTGCATTTAGCATAAAATAATATGCTCAAATCATAACATGGGAAACTGCAGCCCAACAGGCAACAACAGCTGTCAGTGTGTCAGTGTGCTGACTTGACTATGACTTGCCCCAAACTGCATGTGATTATCATAAAGTGGGCATGTCTGTAAAGGGGAGACTCGTGGGTACCCATAAAACCCATTTACATTCACATATCTGGAGGTCAGAGGTCAAGGGACCCCTTTGAAAATGGCCAAGCCAGTTTTTCCTCGCCAAAACTTTGCGCAGATGTGGAGCGTTATTTAACCTCTTTCTCGACAAGCTAGATCGGTTTTCTAGTTTCATATGATACCAGTATCTTCACTCTAGCTTTAAAACCGAGCCTGCTACAACCTAAAAATTGTAAGTTGCGTCAATGCGTTAAAGAAATGAGTGGCAATTGCCCACCCGTTCCTAATGCGCTGACGTCGACCCTGTAGAGCAGTGTTTTGATGTGCAGGTCCCTGTGTGTTGTTTGACATGATTTTTCCAAAGCACATTAAAATCTAATCACAGCACAGGAAGTGTTTAAAGGACATCCCACCACTGAGATCAAGCACGAGAACGTTTCTGAGATATTTCAGCTTTTTTGAAGAAAAATGTGGCGGTTCCATTTTTGCTTTTTGTTTTGTTATGCACAAAATTAACATGCACATAAAACATAATGGGTGGAATTGTACCTCACACAATCTTTCCAAACACAAAAAACATCCGTTTAGCAGATGTTTCTGGTTTGTCAGGCTTCGGGTGAAAACATGCTTGGTTAACAAGAAAGCTCTCAGAGGCTTAGGGGACGCTTAGAAAAATGACCACAAAGTACGTCAGCTGGAAAGGTCCCTAAGCACACAGACAAAAGAACTTCTTATCCATAAAAAGCCACAAGCGAGACTCATGATCTGGCCCGCCCTCCTCTGCCAAAATGTGTCTCCAGTGCTGGTGTCCCTTCAGAAACCCGGAGGTGACCCTATGTCATGTGAGTCTTTGCAGTCTTAGCCATCACACGAGGGCTGAGGTGCAAAGATATCACAGGAATCACTCAAGATTGTAGTTTGACAATGTCCGTTCTACTCCTATTCTATTCCTATGGTCCATTCTGTGTGTAGTGTAGTGTGGTGTATAGAGAGTGTGTGTGCACCTTGCAGGCCGTTAGTGGTTCCAGGTGTACACCTCTGTTTGCTCCAGGCTCCCTGCTTGGTGCTTTCGGGTCTGGTGGGGATGGAAGCTGCCACCATGAAGCAGTAACTCTGTCCTTTATCCAGCGTCGACACCTCTGCTGTACTGGAGTCAGATGTGATGTCTCTCTATAGGGTCAGAAGGAAATACATAAATCCAACACACTGAAATTCCTCTATGATCATTCTAGTAGGTATTTCGTTATACAACGGCTTTGTGTGTATGACTGAGGTTCCTGTTAGTGTCAGTGTTGGGCAGCTGAGTACCGTACCTTGTTGGTACTTCCAGACTTGTAGTAGCTGATCTTATAGTTGAGGTCCTTTTTGAAAACGTCTCTGAGGCTGAGCTGCTTCCCACGCCGGTGAATACCAGTCAGAGGATCTGTGATGTTGACAATTACTGTGCTCTCATCTACAGCCTCCACAGTGAAATTCACAGCACTGATGTTACCTGAGGAGAGGACAAATCGCCAGGGATGATGAGACTTACTGTCAGGCTTATTCTTACGGGTTGAAAGTGTCTTATTCGTAAAGCTGAAGGCGGTGAGTTAGTAATAGCAGCTATCACCTTTTTTTTTTTATCATTTTGTGTGTTCAGCCCGTTCTTATTCCCGGGGGCGTCAAAGACCGACCCTTTGTCGCGGCCATCGCCGTTGTATACCGCTGCACAGGGCACCCCATAGCGGCAGTATGAAACGCACCAGGCGTTCCATTAACTACAATGTAAACCCATCCACGGCAACAGTAAACTTTTCGAGAAAGTGCGCCGGGAGTGTGGCGACTTAGTTTAAAGAGCAACAAGACACACACCGGGTGTAACGGGAGGGGAGGTGGATGGGTCCAACAAACACAAGGCTTTCATCCAGGAGACCGCTGTTCGTGTCTCGTGCATCACGTTACAATCAGCTGTTCCGTTTGTGTGTGTTCACGACGTCCAGTGTAATTTTCACTGTACAAACGTAGTAGTTTTAAGCCCAACCATGTAGTTCTTTGCTAAATCTAACTATAGGGGTTTTGTTGCTGAGAATAAAGTGACACCAAGGGGTGTGACGCCAACGCCAAGGGGTGTGATGCCAAGGGGTGTGACACCAACGCCAAGGGGTGTGATGCCAAGGGGTGTGACACCAACGCCAAGGGATGTGACGCCAACGCCAAGGGGTGTGATGCCAACGCCAAGGGGTGTGACGCGACGCCAAGGAGGGGCATGTGACAGGTGCGTCTCCACATGTGTCTCCACATGCGTCTCGAGTGACCACTTGTGGTCTGACCACACTTCCCTGCTCTCTATGCAGCGTACACGTAAACACGTACATCATTTCTGTTTGCAAAAACCAAATGCGTTGTTGTTGAGGCAGCAATGCACTTCCATTGCATTTTATTCCATGGTCTACTCCTTTGGCGTGTTCCAGGCAAACCAAATCGCCCGAGATGTTCGACGCACTTGTAATATCTCTAAGGGCTCTTCGAAATTGTCAGATGTCGTGGACAAAGCCGAATGTGTACATAGGCCTACTTCCGCTTACGCAGAAGACATCAGTTGAGTAGGCGGTCCTTGATGTGGCCCAGGACACATTCGCGTACACACTGCTAAAAGAATGCGGCCATATGCGGCCCAGACCACCTCTGAATGTGGTCTGAGCGATCGGATCTCAATGCGTCTTGAGTGGATTCACACCTGTACTTAGAGCTGTCCACTTATGATCGGATCACTCAGGACGCATGTTTATGTAAGGTGTAGTACAGTGTTTTCTTTATACAGGCTTCCCCATGGGCACATCGTTACAATAATTCAACATTGACTTAGTTTCACACAGGACATGAACAGCAGTCTCCTGGGTGAAAGTCCTGTGTTTGACCACCCCCCCCCCCATCCACCTCCTTATTAGAAACATATTTCCTATTCGTCAAAAACAAACTTAATCCGGGAGGAAATCTGTTTCCCTCAAAACATAATTGACAATGCAGTTTCATTGTATGGGAAGGTAATTGTTAGGTGACAAGGCTGCTCACCGTCAACTGTGATGAGTGTTAATGTGTGGAGTTTTCTATCGTGTGTGCATGCGATACTTACTGTCTTTATAGGGGTTGAAGTGCGGAGAATAGGTGTGAGGGAACTCCTCCAGATAATCGTCATAATCCCCGATCTCTGTTTTGACGTCAGCAGTGAAGGTCCTGTCAAACAGGAATACATGAATGTGGGTTGGAGGTATGTGATCAGAAACCGACGCACGGAGGCACCCTTTATCAACAGTATGTGATGAACCGGGCTTTCAACTGGCATTATTCGACAGTCGGAGCATGTGACGTAGTATTAATAGCGTGAGAGTCTGCTAAGGGTGGGAGTGGAGGGAGGGGTAGTGGATGGGTCAAACAAACACAAGACTTTCAACCATGTTCATTTGAAACTAAAAGTCAACGTTGACTTATTTTGTCACGTGACTCGTTGGTATCGTCAGCCCCGTGAGTCGCTAGTCAGCAAAGTTAACATCAACCATTCCTAACCCTACCTAAGTGGTTGTGTTGCCTTAACCTAACTTCCTGTGAAGTTTATTTTGAAAGGACACTATGCATGTAAGCGTTTATTGACACTCTGTCCCTGGTCCGTCCAAAAGTAACGCAAGAGGGGTTCCCCCGTGCGTCGGTCTCCGATGATAAATCAAAACTAAGATAAAGATGGGTAAGGCCACGGGCA
Source organism: Adelosebastes latens (assembly GCA_916700685.1). Taxonomy (NCBI): domain Eukaryota; kingdom Metazoa; phylum Chordata; class Actinopteri; order Perciformes; family Sebastidae; genus Adelosebastes; species Adelosebastes latens. The sequence goes on along the minus strand of CAKAKR010007253.1, from coordinate 8,094 downwards.
TAGATAATGATAACAGAGAAATATATGTTTCTGTAGAAATATTTCAAAACATGAGTGGTGTTAGGAATTACAAATGAATGTGAAGTAAACCAGATATCTAAACCCTAAAATATTACAGAGATATTACTCAGGGTTTGAAGTGATAGAGGTCTTGTTCCTACCTGTCGAAGTCTTCAATGTTGTTGGTCAGATCACATTCTGAACCTGACACTCGGATGCAGTCGAGAATGTCCTGCCAGTCACCATTATCGCTGATAGTCACATGACAAAACACACAAAACAGGAGAATAATGTCTTAAATAAATAAAAAAAACACAAATTGCTGACTTATTGCAAGATCCCTGTAGTACAGGAGCACATAGACGACTGCAAATAGATGACGAAAGAAATAGAAACAAATATAAAAACCTTCATGAGAAAATTACGGAAACGTAACGTAGGTGCACCACTACCCAGTGTTCTAAATAGGACTAAAAGCATTCACGTTTTCTTCCAGGTGAGTTTTAAATGACATAACTTGCTACCACACAATATATATATATATGTATATACTTTATGTTTAGAGTGAATGGAGAAATTAAAACTCACCTGGAGAAAAACATGAATGCTTTTAGTCCTATCATGAACAATTCTTCCTCCTGATCTGTGAAGAACACAGAAGACATTCTGACATGTCATATTAAAGGAAAACAGGTGTAAAAAATTTAAATTAAATTAGCTGCTTCAGTTTCAGGGTCCTTTTCACGGCATCATTTTTCGATATGACATGGAATTGTAAATACAGGTGTGATTGAGCAACATGGCAGACTCCATGAAGAGGACCCACTCCCTATGGAGATGTGAAGGGCTCATTCTAAGCCAACGAAAACACAACGATTCTTAGTTTCAAGTGATGATACACTAATGAAAACATAGTTATGAATATTTGTTTTTTGCAACCAGAAGTGACACGAGAGCGTGGAGCTAAGTACGACTGAACACTGAATAAGACATTTCTAGGCGACCAAAATGACAAAGATGAAAACACGGACAACTCCCAAACCGGACAACGCCGTGGTAGCGACCTGTCAATCACAAGGTAGCCCCGCCCTAAAGCATCCCCTGCTTTATGGTCTATTTGACTCTAAATAGGACCATAATTTACTAAATGAACATCATGCTGTATTGACGAAGACTTGAAACTAGAGATTGTG
>CAKAKR010007223.1:2259-20866 GCA_916700685.1 Adelosebastes latens | reverse complement strand
ACACACACACACACACACACACACACACACACACACACACACACACACACACACACACACACACACACACACACACACACACACAGTATGTATTTCTCTTTTTGAATGAATCCACTATTAAGAAAACTGCTGTCATCTTCTTTCTAAGAAAACTGCAAAAGCAAAACGGCAGAAGAAACAAACACACATACAGAAAAACAAATGCACACAGACACACACACATTGCAACTATATATATATACTATAAATACACACACATGCACAAATACCAAAGTGCAACAGGGGTTTTGAGAGAGGAAGCCCACAACATAAATATCCAATTACCAAACACATCAAACGCACAGAGGATGAAATATTGATAACTTCGAGACATTTATGTAATCCACAATAGTGCCTTATATAAGTGTTCCACTTTACAAGGAGAAACAGAAATGTGCAGGGAGGTATTGTTTTCTATTTTTTTTTTTTTACATCACAGAAAAGAAAGAAACGGTTGTATGTTGGCAGACAATAGTGTGAGCATATGAAAGTAGTGGTTGAAAGCAGTGGGACAAATGTGCTCCCTCTCTAGCTCCCTCACATTAAGTGCTCCCATATAAGAATACATGCATACAAACACACAGTATAGCTAACATGCAACAGTGAGACACAGTTACAGATCTGTCCCTGCGAAACCTTAACATATCATTATCATGTTATCTAAACACCACAAATGGAAATGAAAGCAAAACGAGTGATGACTTATCCGCTTTATTCTGGTGTTGGATGTACATTCATGAGGGGGAGTGACTGGGATGTTTTATTTGGCAGTTCATATGCGGCTGTCAATCGCTCAGTGATAAAGGCTGTTCCAAGCATATGGAGCTGACGGGGGAGGTTTTTGGGCTTCTGTATCCACTGCTCTGCTTTGAGCTGCAGATCATAGAGCCTTTGCAAAGCCATAAACAAGCAAGGAAAATATGGATTCTCTCTAATTAATTGTAAATTGTCACTGCTTGAAGAGAGGATGCTGACTGATGTGTGCATGTAGAGTATGTGTTATCATATGTGAGAGAAAACGAGAGGGGAAAAACAGAGGGGAAGACTGAATAATTTGACTTAACTTTCGTGCCTTATCAACAAGCCACTCTTCATGGTTTTTCCTTTGAAACTGCTGTTCCCCACTAAGGCCGAATAAATTAGAACTCTAAATAGGAATAATAATGAGAGCATACATTATTTCTGTTGTTGGTACTGGTTGATGTTGTTGTTGTTTGTGTCGGCAGGAAGGCTCAGATCTCCATATATGCAAAAAAAGGTAACTTCTCTGCATGTTTTATAAGTTTGGAGGATCATTTTAATGGTGACCCAAAAAGATGTCCTAGATATTTGGGGAACATCCTTTTGAAAAATTCCTGAAACTACAGACAGAGAGACAGATAGCACAGAGGGGAAGAGAGAGAAGAGGAGGAAAGACAGAGAGAAGAGAGTAGAGGGAGAGTAGAGATAAAATGGAACTTCTTCCTGTATTGTGAATGACACATCATTTCAAACACCTCTCTGCTGAATCAATCATAAACACAGTTATGACTACAAAACCTCTTTTATATAAGTACTCAATGTGTTTGAGATTGTGACTATGCCGTCATTATCAACGCCCATTTAAAGCTGATAGCCCCCCCTGCTGGCCTCTGGCAATGACCTCAACCTCAACAGCCTCTCTCACCCCCAGTGGGGTGGTTTAACCAGCCCGTCCTCGGGGGAATCCCCACTGCCATTTTTTAAAACTGTTCCATTACTCTGGAAACTCAAGTGGCCTTTTGTGCGATCGACCCCTTCGATGTCTAATGTAAACTCAAGAGACAAATCTTACCCAGAATCCACTATGAGCTTTCGCCATTGCCTCATATTGCACAATTGAAGATCAAGTGAGACAGCAATGAGTTAACAAATTGCTAATTTAGAACTGCAATGATTAATCGTGTAATTGATTACTTGTCAAATGTTAAATTAATCACCAACTATTTTGATTGATTACTCGGTTTGAGTGTTGTTGAAGAAAAAAAAGTCTAAATTCTAGCTTCTTAAATGTGAATATTTTCTTACTCCTCTATGACAGTATACTGAATATCTTTAAGACAAAACAAGACATTTCAGGACGTCGTCTTGGACTTTGGGAAACACTGATCGACATTTTTCACCATTTTCTGACATTTTATAGACCAAACAACTAATCGATTAATTGAGAAAATAATCGTCAGATTAATTGACAATGAAAATAATCGTTAATTGCAGCCCTATGCTAATTTATCCAACCTACACAGAATTTTCTTACTGTTCTTAATTATTAGGGCAAGTGTGTTCCATTTAAAATTCAATGCTCCCCTTAGACCTTGCTCCTTCACTCTGAAAAGGGACTCTATATAGTGCTATGTGTTACCAACAAGGATCGAAAAATTACAAAAATATTATACTCTATTAAAAGCACTGTTACTTTAAAGACATTTTACTCAAGTAAAAGTAATTGTGTAGAAATGTATTTGGATAAAAGCAAAAAAATAATTGCATTAAATGTCAGCGCAGTGGAACAACATGAACCAACGTGACCCCTTATGTCCAAACCACCAATAAATTCCACTTCGACAGAGAGCAGCCTGCACATACAACTAATTATCAATTATAAATATACAACAGAAGCCCTCAGTATAGCCTTACTAGAATTAACCAGACAAGAGACAATTAAACAAAAATGACGACAATGGATAGAAAATCTATGGACATCACGGCAGGTGCAACAAGCGACTTTTAACTGCATACATTAAATAACCTGACACTTCTTATAGAATCAACAGCAGAATAAAACATCACAAAGGAGCTGTATAAACAATATAAATTCAACAAGATACTTCTCCGACTTGCTACTGACTCACAGGCACTACCTGGTGGCGAAAACCTTGCAGCGCATTCCCAAACATCGATACTGCTTAAAATAACACTGCAGCCTAAAAAACAACAACATATTAACATCAGTACTTAAGTTTAAATAAAAGTCATCTTATTGATATTTCTTTCTCTTGCCTTTATTTGCTTATTTGGTATTAAGTTAATTCAAAAGTAACAGAAAGTTATCAAGTTACGTTACTTTAATATTGTGATACTTGGATAAGTTTACGGACTAAATTTTTTAACAGGTAATTAGTAATTGTAACAGAATACATTTTTATAGTAACCCTCCCAACTCTGTTTGCAGGTGGCACGTGTCAAAACTGCAGAGGTGATTACTTTCCTTGACTGTAGATGACGCACATTAGTATGTCTACATCTGTTAAAAATGTTGTCATGATTGCCAATTCCTTCGTTATGCAACAGGCTGCAACATGACAAAAGAGGGTATAATGTAAAAAAATTGAAAAGAAAAAATTTTGAAGTCTACTTGTTCCTCATTTAAGTTTTAACTTGATAGGACGAAAGAATTTTTTTTTGTTCAAATCACCGATGGAGCGTCACCTTAAAGCTGCAGTGGGTAGAATTGGAGAACATATGATTTAAAAAGAAGTTATTTTTATAAAACGGTCACTATATCCTGACAGTAGTGCATGAGACAGGTAATCTGAAAAAAATCATGTGCCTCTGTGTCCTCCGGTGCCCTAATGGCATCTGCAAGATTTCACACACTGGAGGAAAATAACCAATCAGAGCCGAGCTGGAGTCTGCCGTCCAGCAGTCGGCTGTCAGTCACTCGCGAACTCCAATCAAACGGTCAAACTAGGCAGCGCTGATCAAATATGAATCAATATTCTGTTACTGTAATGCCTATTTCTCGCCTCAAATGTTTTCAGAAACATCTTGTAGTGTACTGTTTAGTTGTAAAATGAGAAAGTTTGTGACCCGGCAGCCATGTTGAGATCAGTTGAGGAAATACCAAGCACCGCCCACCAGCCGGAGCACAGCCAATAGGAACGCTCTCTCTCTCTGAAATGACCCGTGATTGAACAAAGTGTCCCGTCACGGGCTAGATATTTTAAAGCCTGAAAACAGAGCAATGAGGAGGTGCAGAAGTCTAGTTTTCTCTATTATTATGGAATTTTTGCCAAATTATGCCAAAAATATTCTGCCTACTGAAGTTTTAAAAGGTGTGTAATGCCTGTAAATGCAAGTGTTCAAAGCGACTAGATGTGCAATATTTCTCAGTAGTTAGTGTTGGTGAGTTTGGACAGTGGACCAGGCTAGGGTAGAGGTTAGTGTTAGTTACTCACCTCCACCGCCCTCTTTTCATGGAGAGCACATCTGAAATTCCAACATTGACATGTGAAATACAGACAGCAACTCCTATGGCCTCCCAGCGCTGCTCAGCAGGCTGCTCCTCTCAGCTCTAAACATAGACCAGATCAGAAGCTACACAACCATACACCAGCTTTGCTGTCACAATGATCATCTTGGTTTATTAAATGGCATGTAATCCCACCACTTAGGTGCTTTGGGGAAACCCATTACTTAGAGAGAGACAGTTGCGTTTACTGATGGTTTCTATATAGAAATATATGATTTAACTTTTAAGTTTGTTCCTACGTATCCTAATTAAATAAAGAAATCACTTTATTTTTTCCGAATTAAAGTATTTGTTTTAAAAAAAGTTTAAAAGCTAACGATAAACGCTAAAGAGTTGTGTGTGAAATTCACTTTAATTCAGCTTTACAGTACTATACAGTGTGTATACTAGTAAGTGTTCCTGAGTTTGTGTGCGATTGTATAGAATGTGTGTGTGTGTGTTGAGATATAGAGGTAAAGAGTGTAAAGGGGCAGCATGTATTATGTGTATGTAGACAATATACAGTATGCATCATTGTAATAATCCCCCTCTCCAGCCCAGTCACAAGCCAAGTATGAAGTGCTACTGCCTGGTAGCACAAAGCACAATGTGAAGCTCATGTGACTGTATTAACCTTTCAGTCCTAATCTCCTGCAGTCACGAATGAGAGAAAGCAAGAGAGAGAAAGAGAAAGAGAACAGAAAATATAAAGTTAGAGAGATTTCAAAAGAAAGCAACAAAGTAAGCAGGGAAGAAAACAATTGAGATATGTTTTGTTGTTCCTCTGAAGCCCTCAAGACTCAGTTTCTATCTATGGTTTGTTTTGAGACAGAGAACAGAGACTCTTGATATACAGAAGTGCAGATTTGGCACTGAATTGTCAACTAAATCGAATTGAAGCAGAGATCACTGTGCAACACCCCCCGTGGCTTCAAAAGCAACGCAAAGACCACAGAGATTAACACTGACATGTTCTTATACCAACACTGACAGCAAAAAAGTCTCTGTTATTTCCGTAGTTAGTTTTATAGCTTGGAGCAGACTGTCAGTGTTCCTGCTGAGGGGCCAGCGAGATAATAAGCTGGCGGGTCTAGGAATCTCATTGGCTCCATGACACAAGTTTATAGTTTTGTCACGCTGGTCTTTTGGCATGAGAGTCAATGGAGCCTTTGGTCAGGATCAGCTGATTTCATTGAAAGGGAAGTTACATGAAAGCTTCCCAGAGGGGCTACTATTTATGGGCAGATCACAGGGAAACAATGTATGTAATGTAAAGGAGAAAGATATCAGACAGATGTCTGGACGGAATTGATATCTTTGTTACACATCTCTTAAGCCTCAACCTTTATTTCCCACTGACATGGCTATCAATGAATAGAGCTATTTATGTTAAGTACAGTGGAACTCTTATAGTTTGTGGACTGCCATATTGAGGCCTTGGGTTCAGTATTTTGGCCGTCGCCATCTTGGTATTTGGCCGTTGCCTTGTTTTTTTTGCAACCAGAAGTGACACCAGAGGGTGTAGGTAAGCGCAGCTGAATGCTGAATAAGACATTTTTAGGGGACCAAAGAGGTTACCCATTAACTTTCATGAACTGAAAACACACTGAGAAAGGGTTAAAGTTGTAAGAGGAAAGTACGGACAACGCCGTGGTAGTGACCTTTCAATCACGAGGTAGCCACGCCCTAAAGCATACCCCGCTTTACTGTCTATTTTACTCTTAATGGCGATAAAGGAAAAGTCATCAAAATCATTAGGATTCACCTGGGAATCATCAATTTTACGTCAATTCATCCAATAGTTGTTGTGATGGTTCAGTCTGGACCACTGTGGTGGACCAAGAATCACAAAGCTAGTGAGCAAAAAAAAACACAATCATAAACGTCATCGTATTTTTCAATGGACAAATTTGTGATTGCAAAACACAGATGCTCAATCTCATGCTGCATCCACGCAGACAATTTAAACACTTCAGTCCAAGTGCTTTTTGTATATACACTTGGGATGTGTCAATGATGCTAACCTGGATATGAATATAAATAAACTGCAGCACATAAACTCAGCTGGGGATTTTTCATTGCCTCTAGCGATACACTGGGGCTGACACTGTACCATTTACAGATAGATCCCAATTAATGTAACACCTACTTCCAATTTCCGTGTACTCCTACACTAACCATGCCACTGTGAGACTGAACAGGTACACGCTAGACATCCATATAACAATATTTGTGTTACATAACATGATAGACATGGATGTCTTTGTTAGATAACCTAAAAGTTGGAAACCATGAGGCATCGCCGTGCCATTCTAACCCTTCCTATGCGCACAAGAGTGGTGACAGAAGTATAGTGTTATAGTAGAAAGAAAGGCCAAGTGATTAATAAAAACACCTGTAACACACACACATAAGGGAAGACATTTCACTAACACTAACTCAAGAGAATACTAACTTTTTTTGTCAGGTGCATTGTGATGGTATTATGAACCTTTGCTTACAGTATTTTTGTGCAGATCTACTTCCTCTAACTCTATGTCAAGCCCTAATGGTAGCATCACTCACGCCCCAAACTCACAGCCCACCTATAATTGCTCCTCCAGAGTTCACTGTGTGTGTGACATGCCGCCCAAGCTTCACCACAGCCCGTGTAAGGGTCTCAAAACCATTTAACACTGAAGTGCTACTTTACCCCCCCAAAAAATCCCATAGAGACACCTGGTGGTACGAAGACACCTCGGGGTGGCAATATTTAACATGGCGATGTTCGTTTTTTCACCCTCCCTCCTTTCAGCGTCACCTACAAGCATTACCCTCCCAATTTACTGTCCAACCGTCCAGAGTATACACACTCGGTGTACGTCTTGTGCTGGCGTACACGCTCACACTTTACATTTGAGCAAGATTGAAAGAACGAAAGGAAGTAAAGAGAGTTTTCCTGGGAGAGTCTGGGGATTGTTTTGGAGGGTATTTTTTATGTTTTCTCTGACAACATGGAGTACTGCTTTTTGAAAGGATTCCTAGTGGTTTTGTTGATACAACACAGCACATCTGAAGGTAAGGTGGCATTATGCAAATAGGTTTGATTATCTATGTGATTAGCTTTGTATTTTGATGAAAAGAGTAACACCTACACACTGACTTGCACCTACACGTGAGGTGCGTACAACTATAACTGATCCTTCTGTCTTTGTAGTTTGAATCAATGAATAATGACATAATCAACCAATAACCAGTAAGGATACAGAATGCTGCTATGTTTCTCATGAAGTGATTTGCAGGGATTATGGTGCCACATATGGCATCACTCCATAACTATAATCCTTGGACCTGTTCCTTCATCATCAGTATCAATATAACACACACCACTGATCATATATTCCAGATTTGTCTGATGTTTACAGCTGCTACAAAACACCAAAAATATGTGATAATATCTCCCTAGGTCTGTCTACCTCCATCCAATCGTCCACAGCGGTCACCCTGCATGATGGCCAGGCCTTACCCAAGGAACCAGAGCTGCCCCCTGCAGAGGTGGTACCCGTGGTGGCCCCACCTAGCCTGAAGGAGGTGCAGCAGGCCGTGCAGGAGGCCTCGGAGCAGGTGGAGGGTCGTGGGGCTGAGGAAGTGCTGAAGGAGCTGCTGGAGAGGGTGATGGAAGCAGCTCTGGGGCAGGTGGAAGGAGGAGGTGAAGCGAGAGCAGATGAGGCAGCAGTGCAGGAGGCGGTTGGGGAAGATGCCCTCGGGGCAGAGAAAGGAGAGACTGAAACTGACACAGAGGCAGAGGTGTTGGAGCAGGCAGTGGAGGAGGAGGAGGAGGTGGAGGGTGAAGTTATGGGCACCGAGGGGGGATATGCTGGCGTTGGAGAGGAGCAGGAGGTAGCAGAGGTGGATGCATTTGAAGATGTAGCCAAGGAGGGCAAAGGAGTTGTCGAGGGGGAGGGGGAGACTGCGGCTGGGTCTGTGGAGGAGACCACAGCAGGTGTAAAAAATGGAGACGGCGAGGCAGAGGGAGTGGAGGTTATCGATGAGTCTCCAGACACCGGTGTCAGCCATGGGATTGTGGAGGAAACTGTAGCTGCTTTGGAAGAGACAGGAGGGTATTTAGCAGTGGAGGAGGCCGGGGTGGAGGACAGCGAGGAGCAGGTTGTGTTGTCGGAAGAAAAAGGAGCAACAGAAACACAGGAGGTGGAGGAAACTCCAGCTGCTGTGGAGGTGGCAGTAGGTGGAGAGCCGGAGCAGGAGATCGTGTTAGAGTCTGACCCTCGCCTGGCGGTGGCTGACGTGGAGCAGATAGGGGATGTATGGGGAAATGAAGAAACTCAGGTAGATGAAATGGAAGGCGAGGCGATAGTTCCGTATTCTGATAATTACGAGATAGAGACCACACAAACTGTAGTAGGAGAGCCAGTAGAGGAGGAGGAGGTGGAGGTAAACATAGTGAAGGACACAGAAGGACCGGATGTAGAGGACGAACAAGGCCATTTAGTGGTGGAGGGAGGAGCTGCTGAGGAGGTAGAAGCAGGTGGTGCAGAAGTGGGGGAAGCAGAAGGGGGTAAAGGACATGGAGAGAATGTCATCAAGGAAGAGTCAGTGGCATTGGCGAATGAGGGGGGCGAACAACAAGCAGGAGAAGAGGAGCAGATTGCTTTGGAGCCCTCACATGGCAGTGAAAAGGAGGATCAAGGTGAGACATGTGTACTGTGCTGTTTGGAAGATGGCAGAAAGAAATTAGGCTTCAGCGCGGTGGTCTGAGACTGGCACAATGCCCCGTTCAACCTACGAACAACCTCAAAATTCCAAACAAAATCCAATTCTTCTTGTCGACTTCCTTCCCACTTTATTAATAAGCTCCATATTTTAGCTGCCCCATCCACTTCACTTCCAGTACATCCTTATCTAATAACTATCTGAAATGTTGAATATGTAAAACCTGTTCATAATTTGGGTCACAAAAACCTAAAACGGCACTGGTATTTGTCTTTAAATGTTCAGTTGCATTAGACTCAGCAGCTTTAGTTAAGCTTGCATTGTTTGCATCTTAACCTACTTTAAGAGAGGAAAGCTCTTAAATGAAGATTATAAGCCCCTTTAATACACTTTACAATAATATTGGTTACCAGCCCATGTCCTGAAAAACTGAGGCAAAACATTCAACATTAGCTGCTCTGGTTGGTTTTCAACAAGCTTTTGGAAGAAAGAAAAAAATGTTTACTCAGAATATCCTGACACGAACATTAATCATTTATCAGTCGACACTTCTAAAACTCTTAAAACCCGATCGTTACTGTAACACATGCATAAAGACTGGTATGTTAAATACACATTATGCACTGTAAGTTATGCACTGTGAGTGAGCTTACAAATGCATACAAATCATGCACCTACTTCCAATCTCAGCAGCAGCACATCTATGCATTATTCTACATTCCATAGGCCCACTCGACAAACCCTAAACCTTGACCTCTTGGCTTCATTTTCACGTGTGTGTCACATACCAAACCCCCCCTTCTAGAAGTGCTGGTGATCTCTGCCCCAGAGCCGGAGGACAGAGATGAAGTCCCCATAGAGCAGAGCCCCGAGAACCCGGAGGCTCCCACCCCCAGCCCATCCCTAGGTGGGGTGGAGACCGGAGAAAACACCCTCGGTGATGAGAAATCCAACAACGGCAATGAGATCATCACCCCTACTGATGACCTTCTGCCACATGACCCCGTTGTGGCCAAACCTACGCTGGATAATTTTGTGAAGGATGTTCTAGCTGAAGCCCCTCAGGCAGAAGGGGAGGAACCAGGAGAGGCCAATGAGCTGGTGGAAGATTCGGCCCGAAACACAGGTAAAATGGAATGGAAAAAGAAAAATGTGAGGGGGAACTGAACTTTAAAATAAAAAATAATACAAACTGTTCTCAAGTGCAATTTCAGGACTTGCGTATCCAGCTATAAATGGGGTTGGGTGTATACTAGAGCAGATTTTCTGCAGCTTAAAACTTGGGTAGAATAAAGAAGATGAAAACAGATCATCATCGTGATTCTGCCAGCAAAATATGCAGATGGCCAAGTTGATGTTGTTCCATTTGTATAAACAGTGGAGCAGGCTAACTACACACTGACTGGTGGGGGAAGACCAGAAAGTTGGGACCATCCTGTCACAATGTATGCTATTTTCTGCCTCACTAAAATGGCTGAGAAGTATTTCCTTTATACTGTTTCTATGCATCACATACACGCCCCTTGGAGCTGACATAATTTAAAACAGCTGAAAGGTAGATTGTGTAAAATGACATGACAATAGAAAACAGGTATTTCTTTTTTTTCCTGGAAAACTGTAAGTGAAAGTGAGGTAAAAATAGATGGCTATGGCTTCCTTTATGTGCAGGGACAGTTGATTTAGTTGTAGCAAAGCGTATTGTGCATCAGATGTCATGTTTCCTCTCCTTCTGCCCTCCCTTTTTTTGCTCTCTCTCTGCCTTAATGTATTCGTTCAGAGACAAGTGAGCTGGGCCTGGAGGCATGGAAGATTGGGGCTATTTCTGCTGCAGCCTTCTTGGTTTTGGAGACCGTTATCATCATCATCTATATCCTCAAATGTCGTAAGAAAAACAGGTAGGTAGGACCGGATTCTGTGCACTTAATCTCAAGGAACACACATTTAAAAAAAGCTATCTCATAGCCCATCATTTTCTGGTGGACTGAAAGTACAATCCAAATGTCCTTCACTTAATACTACTCAACTTCTAGCCAATATCATTTCCTGCAGCCTGTCATCCACTGACATAGTTTGGGAAGGCTGAGCTACTTCATACATCCAACAGCCTCGTAGAAAAATAGATTTTCATTACAACCCTAATCTTACCGTACTGTAGTGTGACTTTTTGTTCTGGCTCGGTAAAACAGGCTCTTTACTTTTTATGAATGGTAATCAAAATAATACTTAGTCTACATTCGCACTACCAACCATATCCCAGTGCTTCTCCTCTAATAGCCGAAATAAGCCATCTGATTGCTAGCTGTAGTACCAACAGCGCTACAATCACAGATGGGACTTACAGCAGTGCTGGTACATGATTGCTTCTGATGTTGCCCAAGCTGCAGCTAACATTTCCACAGTGATAGATGATGACATGAGGAGACGGTGCCCAGTATTGGTTCAGTATTTCTCTCACAAAAAGAGAGAATGGCCTTCCATCGGTAATATGCTGTAATACTATTTTTATTATTGGCCCAATGCAGCATGTAGTTCATTTGTAGACGGGCAACAGCCAGCAACAACAGTAATATCTGAGATTTTTGTGTGTTTGTTTGTGTATATGCAGTACCCCGGCCCTACAGCGGGCATGTGAGGAAGGGTGTGTTGAACCGGAGGCAGCGACGGGAGGCGACTGCAATGACGACACACTTCCTGCAGGCAATGGGGACGCTCAACAGTATGTTCACATATAAACATCTATCCAACATCTATAGTGGTTACATAGATAGGTACATGCAGATGGGTTATAAATTAAAGGCGCTATATACGACGTTCAGAACCACTAGATGTCGCACTAGAGCACGGGTATCTCAGACCAAAACAAATGGGCGCGTTGCAATGAGATAAACAACAGAATTATGTCACCCTTTTGTGAACAATGTCAAATGATGTGGTAAGTACACTGGGCAAGCAAGAGGATGTACATCTTGGCTATTATTTCGTTGGCTGGAATATTGATTTTTACAGTATAGAGTTATTTTAGTAACAGATTCAGCTTGGCAAGGAGCTATTTCTTCTGCTGAGTGACCTAAATCCATGTAACGTGGCTTAGCTTGCTAGCTATCCTGCTAACGCTAGTAACCTAAAACATAAAGTAAAATATGCTTTAGGTAGCTTGATGGGTTTTAATTGAATGCTTGGGACACTGTTAGCAAACAGCTATGACTACAGTATATTTCTTTTGAAGAATGTGTATTCTTTGGTGGTGGAAAATCTGGAAGGTCGCCTTCAGCGGAACGCTTCAAACTGCATTCTGCCATCTCGCTTTTACAATGCAGTGTGGGAGGTCACTCTCTTAGTCTCTTTATAGACGCAGGGAGGGCCAACAGTTTCAAAGGGAGTGTGACTTCATTCTCTGCTCAGGAAACCATTACTCCACTATATCTTCACATTGCAAATAGTTGTTTGCTGCTACATTAATGTTTAAAATCTCTTATATAGCTCCTTTTAAAAGGGAGAAACAACAGCTTAAACAGTCTCTCGGGCCACCACAAGCTGCCAGAACAGTTTCAATGCTCCTTGACATCGATTTTCCATGTATCTGGAGGGATGGACACCATTCTTCCAAAAGCTATTTCCTCATTTGCTGTTTTGATGATGGTGGTGGAGAGCACTTTCTAACATATCAGTCTAAAATCTCCAGTTTCAGTGGCCCCTTGTGCCATTCTTTTTTTCTTTTTACATGTGCTGAATAAAAAACTGAAACTTAAAGGAACAGTACATTTACGGGATCTAACCCTAACCCATGGCAGAAATGGAATATAATGTTAATAAGTATGTTTTCTTTAGTCTGTAATCACCAGAAAATAAGAATCATTGTGTTTTTGCTACCTTAGAATGAGCCGTTTATATCTACATACGTAGCGGGTCCTCTCCACGGAGCCGGCCGACGTGTTTCTACGGTAGCCCAGAACGGACAAACCAAACACTTGCTCTAGATATGGCCATTCGCGTTTTCTTGACGACCACCATAGTTCTCCTACACACTTGGCACACGGGAGAGTTTCAGTTGGTTGCAATCTACAACCTCGCTAAATGCCGCCGGATCCTAAACACTAAACCTTTAAGGTAAAAATCAGACAAAACATCTGCATACTTAAGGATCTCTTAACATTGCTATGCTAGATTGATTGGGCGCTGTGAGTACAGCATGCAGGTCTTTTGTCTGATTTAACTAATTTCAAGGTTTCATTTCCAGGTTTACATGATCTCACTGAGCTCCTAGAGACTTATTTTCTGCTACCACCAAACTGACTTCTGCAGTATCAGTTGTCACCAACACTAGCCGGATGTCAGGCTTGCCCATTGTCAGCCGACTAAATGTTGTGCATTGACCTGCAAACATGTGGTTCATATGAACCACCGTTGTGTGCTTCTCAGCTGATTCCCTCCTTAAGCTATGCGCTCAGGAGGCTGCTCACTGGGTCACATGAGAGTGTGAGTCCGTGAACCCAAAGCATTACTGGGTAATACCACTATTCTTCCTAATCAGTCTAGCAGGCTTGGATCAATAATAAGCTAAAGGTGTGTGTGGGTGAGGAGTGACCATGTGAAAGTATGGGGTGACGATGTGTGTGTAAAAAATGGGAAAGAACAAGACAGAGATTGAGAGAGTCTGTGTAAAGAAACAAAACTTATGTGTCCACATAAAGTTGTGTGTGCGTGCAAGAAACAGAAATCTGATGTGTGCCTCACACAGACGATAACAAAGCAACGCTGAATTATTTAACAGTCAACAGAGTCATCTTGAAATGTGTCCTTGTTAAGAGATTTTATAGCAGCAGTGACAATTCAGTTGTCATTGAAAGATGGAATCACTAAAAACGCTGCTAACAAACAACAAAAGTCACTTTTAGAATACTATCTAAGAGTCACAAATTTAGCAGCAGTATCATATACTCAACAATAAAGGCACAAAGTGCAGCTCCTTGTACACACAAGGATGCCAGAAGCCACGGTATAAAGCAAGCAAACTCAGTGAGTGCAGATGAACTGCGGAAGCCGGTCGTGTACATTTCAGAATCTAAAATGCTCTTCTTTAGCTTGATGTCTTTCTGCATATGCATTTCGAAAATGAAGGTGACCGTGGTTCGTATAGCACGTAAATGGTTGTAACAGAAACCAAAGATATCAGTATTCAGACACTCTGAATTTTAATATAGGCTCCTCAGAATTCTATTGAACTTGGTATACAGCATTTGCAAAGGCAAAATGGTGGTTTTGCATCATGCAATCTAGCCATTTGGAAAGCAGAAAGGCAGGGTCTTTGAAGGGGGGGGCGGGGGCGAAATGGGAAATATTGGCCATTAAGCAGGACTAATAATTGAAAATAAAGAAATGTGAGATCCACAAGTTAATTGAATTAAAATGTCTATATCTCCTAAAATAAGTTATTGGTTGTTTTAGTAATGTGCCTTAGAGTTCTGCACTGGCCTAAAATTAAGACCAAAAACGGGCTGCTTCTTTTAGACCAGAACTGTCTCAAACTGACTGAACCAATGCTTCCAAATTTGATGCCCAACCCCGACCTAGGAACCAAAGCTAATGTGTCAAAGCTATGTTTTTGCTTTATTTTATCCATTTCTGACCATTAACTTACCAAACTAAATTAGCTACACTGGCCTCTTTCCCTCTTCCCTCTCTCTACATGCAACACATTGGGTGTACATGCATTGATGCAGATAACTGTTACAGAAAGGAGACAGAAAAAAAGTGAACTTTCTTAATAAAATACATTTGAAAACAACAAAACCCAAACACGATCCGAGCCCAAAGCTATATATAACAAACCTGTCCCTACCAAGCCACTTGGCCACCTGAGGTTCCGGCATGTTGCCGAATGCCATCGTGCACCATGCCAGATTACGGCAGAGGACCACAAAGCATTCTGGGTAAGATGCAGCCCTTCAGCGTACATGATTTATACATCTGGAATGACACTTAAAATGGCGCTTTGGATACCCTTGAGGGCGAATCAACCAGGGCATTTTAAAACGCATGCAGCACTTTTAGAAATTCTTCCATCCAGTACACTGTCACCTGCAATTATTCAATAATGTCAACGGATCTATTTATATCTGGGTGTGTCATTACCTCCCAGCGTATCTCCTTCCACCACAGTTTGCAAGCTTCTCCATCTGGTGCGTCATTAAATAAACAGACCTTGCGGTGGAAATATTAGCATTTGCTCGCAGCGTATTCAACAGCAGTTCAACAGCCATTATGAAAACACCAAATTAAGTTGTGTGTGTATTTTACTGGTACCCCAGGTGTCCCATCAAACTGAGCCTGTCTTTGTTCTCATGTAAAGCAAAACCTATTTTATCCTCACTTGTGTCAAAAAGCCTCTATTGCGTGCACTCGGTCAATGATTATTCCTGCTATCAAACAGCCCCGCTCTGCTATTTACTCAACTGTTAAATGGCTGACACACTCTCCTCTCTACCAGGATAGCAGCACTTGACCCATCTGATGTTGCTTCAACCTTGGTCCAAAACAAAGAGCAGCACGAAGAGGAGCATGTGATAGCCATGTCCGACCTCCCTCCCAGCTCCGCAGAGGAGTCGGCCAACACTGGACCAGGACCAGACTCCTCCCCAGACCTCAGGACTTCCATTCTCTAGGGGATCCAAATGGTTTTGTCTGTTCCTACTGTATCTAAATAAAACCCCAAAAGCCACTCTCCATCCCTGCACCCAATCCCAATTCACCCAGACACCCAATGAACTGCCCTAAATTCTCGAACCCTAACCAACCCAACACAGACTGCCTTGGATTCTGACTGAAATAACTACTGTATATGTAACACATTTGTATTTGGTGTTTATGACTGTATGCCTGTCTGTGTGAGTGTAAATTGAAAGAAAGAAATACAGTCACACATTTGGCATGTGTGAACGTAGGAGTGTGTGTTAACAGGTGAGCACACTTGTGGGAATGAGTGAACAGGAAGAGCATGTTTTAAAATACTCTGTGCATGTATGAGAGTGTGAGTGTGTACATGGGATGAAGGTGTTATGAATCTAGTTTGATGTAAGCTCTTTAGTCTAGAATGAAATTGTTAAGAAATGTTTTTCATACTGACCTCATCAGTCATGCTGTACAAAGCTGATGTTGAAAACGATGTAAAAGGGGCAGCGGGTATATTCACAAAGAGTGCCACATCTGCTCAGTCTCATTAAAATGTACAACACTAGCCAACTAGCCATTAAAAAAAAAAGATTTTTCATTATTGACATGAAGTTTAAAACTTGATTCGAGTTTTATTCTACATAACTCCTGGACTTTGTATCATCATTTGTGATTTGAACAGTACCAAATTAAAATGATAATGTTGAATTTGTGCTTTTCGTTCTTACATCCCAGCATGGATTTTATTCTGTACTCTGCAGTTCCTCCACAGTCTGAAAATGTTGAGAATTTGAGCACACACATTAAGTAATTAGAGGGAACAAATGACGGATTTGTGCGCACAAATGATCAAGAATTCCCCCCCCCCAGACACCTGACTGCCTCCGCAGATACCAAACCATCACCATGTTGTTCAAATGTTCCCATTTGAATCTTTTATTGTGCGAGTGACCACGCAGACTGGCGTCATTTGGGTTATGATCACAAGGCATATGAATGAGTGCTTGAAAAAGCACTTGAACCCTCAAGTGTATCAATGTGTACTGTGTGTGTTCTCTATGTGTGTGTGTGTGTGTGTGTGTGTGCTTACACAAGCTCCGGAGAGGTCTGGTCATGCGCTCAATAGCTATTTAAGCCAGGAGAGGGAAATGGGCCGACTCTTGGGGGGCTACAGTTCTGCAGAAAGAGAGGAGCAGCATGCACAGTCAGAGGTAGGGGAAACACATTACACTGACTCTTTTTCACATAATGAACTGTAGAATGCAATAAGTGTGAATGATTGCTTCAGCTCCATTTACAAACTGAAAGTGGATATGAGACTAATGTACAATTAAGCTATTGGCAAAGCTAAAGAACGAAAAACCAAGTTTGGTTTCAGATGAGGATATACAACAGATTGCCACATAACAGACCATGTTGCACTGGCTGCATATTATGATTGAGTAGTGCATTAAATCATTCATAATACACAGTATCTCTACAGAAGTGAACATGTAAAAACACTTTTTTCCAAGTATTTTTTTTTAATTGGTAACTTTTCTTCAGTGGTTTCTATCAAAAATAATTGCTGCTGCCAAACTATTAGTCACTCCTTCCTTCATTCCCAATCAACAAGCTTCAAAAGACAAGCAAATCTAACGACAAAAAAGGTTGTAGCAAATCATCTCTTTGCCGTCTGTTGTTGAAAGCATTTCTGAACTTGTAAGAGTTGAAAGCTAATGGCTTTGTGAATTATGAATAATGACTCGCACTGCCTGCAGGGGCGTGTAAGAAGTGAAGTTTCGGAATAATGTTAAGACAATTGGCTTTAACAAGAGAACACAAACCGAGTGAGTAGTTCTTGAGCGTAATTGAAGTGTATGTCTGCAACGCACTGGATTTTTTTTGTCTTCAATTTACCAAAATGTGTGCTGGGAAAGGCTCCGGCCCCCCTTACAACCCTGAACACGATAAGTGGTTGAGAAAGAGATGGGTGGTTGAGAAAGAGATGGATGGATGTGTAACAACAACTCTCAACATGTAAAATGTGTCTACTCTCTTTGTGTTTCTGAAAGTACTGACCTACTTTATTCTTACCTAATTCTCCCAGCTAACTCACTTCATGTACCTAAAATACGCCTTTCCTTTTCTCTGCACTTTGGTAGTGTGTGGAGAGTGGGTCTCCTGGTGGTGACCCTGTGTGTCACCCGAACGCTGGCCCAGTTTCCCCGGGAGTGCGTCACTCCCGCGGGGCTGCAGAGTGGCCAGTGCTGCCCGTCCCCTACAGGGGCGGCGGGGGACGAGTGTGGCTCCAGCACGGGAAGAGGGCAGTGTGTGGCCATCGCGGCAGACAGCCGGCGCCACGGACCCCAGTACCCTTATGCTGGGCGTGATGACAGAGAGCGGTGGCCGCTGAGGTTTTTCAACCGCACTTGCCAATGTAATGGGAATTTCAGTGGCTATAACTGTGGGCAGTGTCGACACGGGCTGACTGGACCAAACTGCGATCAGAGGATCTCTGTGGGTAAGAGAATGGATGCTGTCTAAACTCGGCATTGGCAACTTAAAAATTCTATCTCTGACTGTACCCTTTAAGATCTCAGTGGGCCTCAAAGACGTAGGAAAATTCAACAGACGAGGGAATGAGGGCAACATTTATTGTTCGGGAAAGGCAATGTGTTAATTTTTAATAACATTTTTCTTTCCCCCTCTCTTCCTTCGTTCCTCCCACACCCCAACAACCCCTCATTCTCTCTCTTCCTGCCCTTCTGTCTTCTTTCACCCCATTAACCTCGCTCAAGTAAGGAGGAATATCATGCAGATGAGCACAGCTGACAAGCAGGCATTTGTGAACGCTTTGGACCAAGCTAAGAGGACTGTCCACCCTGACCTGGTCATCTGTACACGGAGGTACATATATATATATATATATATATATATATATATATATATATATATATA
>CAKAKR010007215.1:0-23151 GCA_916700685.1 Adelosebastes latens | reverse complement strand
CCGGTTGAACCACCAACACAGAGATATGAGACAGAGTGAGACCTCCGGTTGAACCACCAACACAGAGATATGAGACAGAGTGAGACCTCCGGTTGAACCACCAACACAGAGATATGAGACAGAGTGAGACCTCCGGTTGAACAACCAAAACAGAGATATGAGACAGAGTGAGACCTCCGGTTGAACCACCAACACAGAGATATGAGACAAAGTCAGACCGGTTGAACCACCAACACAAAGATATGAGACAGAGTGAGACCTCCGGCTGAACCACCAACACAGAGATATGAGACAGAGTGAGACCTCAGGTTGAACCACCAATACAGAGATATGAGACAGAGTGAGACCTCCGGTTGAACCACCAACACAGAGATATGAGACAGAGTGAGACCTCCGGTTGAACCACCAACACAGAGATATGAGACACAGTGAGACCTCCGGTTGAACCACCAACACAAAGAGCAGACGGAGGCGAGAGGTGAATTAGTTGCCATGGTGACAGCAGCCGATTGGCCCTGAGCTCGTTAAGTCAGATAAGAGATGATGTTAAACGTCTGGTTGTGTTTCACATGAAAGGAAACAGATAGAGTCCTGTTGTTATGGGACCATTGTTTACAGCTCTGGGTCTATGTTCTGGTCCAGTTCTGGGTCAGTGTTCTGGTCCAGTTCTGGGTCTGTGTTCTGGTCCAGCTCTGGGTCAGTGTTCTGGTCCAGCTCTTGGTCAGTGTCTGTTGGGTTGACACATTCCATCGTTTGTGTCTCACACGTTGTTCAAACTTTTATTTCTGTTAGTTTCACAAACACTAAGGAAACATTTAGATGTGTTTTTATTAAAGGAGGAATAAATAATATTCAGTTTAGATTCAGGTTGATGAATCCTTAAAGCTCATATGAGACGAAACATTTCA
Organism: Adelosebastes latens; assembly: GCA_916700685.1. Classification (NCBI taxonomy): domain Eukaryota; kingdom Metazoa; phylum Chordata; class Actinopteri; order Perciformes; family Sebastidae; genus Adelosebastes; species Adelosebastes latens. The sequence goes on along the minus strand of CAKAKR010007215.1, from coordinate 22,243 downwards.
TTAATAAATGATGAAAAACTAAATCATTTCAGACAAGAACTGAAGTGTTTAAAACGTCTGCAAGTTTTCATATGGAACTGGACAGCAGCAGACATTCCCCACACAAGAAGTGTATAATAATGATAAATAGATATAAATAAATAAATGACTGAATGAATAGAGGGGGAGTTGACAGCAGTGCTGTGTCTCTGCTTCTCCTCCAGCAGCTTGGTGGCTGCAGGACAATAGATCTTAAAATAGAAGTGACTGCTGTTTCTACTGTGTTGTTCCTCTCTGCTCACACACAACAGGAAGAGGAGGAATACTAACAACTAATACAATATCAACATAATAATTAATAAAAACCTACTGTTTTAAAATATGAGTGGATCTGATGTACGACAGTAGAGTGATTTATAACCATAGACGATATATAAGAAGAGGACGTAGTCACTGTGACGTCACCCACTGGTTTGTGGACGTTTTGAAGCCTTGAGTTCGGTAGTTTTGCCGTCGCCATCTTTGTTTTGGGCCGTCTCCATCTTGGTTTTTGGCCGTCTCCATCTTGGTATTTGGCCGTCTCTGTCTTGGTTTTTGGCCGTCTCAATCTTGGTTTTAGGCTGTCTCCATCTTGGTTTTTGGCCGTCTCCATTTTGGTTTTAGGCTGTCTCCATCTTGGTATTTGGCTGTCTCCATCTTGGTATTTGGCCATCTCTGTCTTGGTTTTTGGCCGTCTCCATCTTGGTATTTAGCTGTCTCCGTTTTGGTTTTTGGCCGTCTCCATCTTGGTATTTGGCTGTCTCCATCTTGGTATTTGGCTGTCTCCATCTTGGTTTTAGGCTGTCTCCGTCTTGGTATTTGGCTGTCTCCATCTTGGTATTTGCCCATCTCCATCTTGGTATTTGGCCATCTCCGTCTTGGTTTTTGGCCGTCTCTGTCTTGGTTTTTGGCCGTCTCCATCTTGGTTTTAGGCCGTCTCCGTCTTGGTATTTGGCCGACTCTGTCTTGGTTTTTGGCCGTCTCCATCTTGATTTTAGGCCGTATCCATCTTGGTAGTATATTACAGTATATTATAGTATATTATATATTTGGTTTTTGACCGTCTCCATTTTGGTATTTGGCCGTCGCCATCATGGTTTTTGGCCGTCTCCATCTTGGTTTTTGGCCGTCTCCATCTTGGTATTTGGCTGTCTCCGTCTTGGTTTTTGGCCGTCTCCATCTTGGTTTTTGGCCGTCTCCATCTTGGTTTTTGGCCGTCTCCATCTTGGTATTTGGCTGTCTCCGTCTTGGTTTTTGGCCGTCTCCATCTTGGTATTTGGCTGTCTCCGTCTTGGTTTTTGGCCGTCTCCATCTTGGTTTTTGGCCGTCTCCATCTTGGTTTTTGGCCGTCTCCATCTTGGTTTTTGGGTTTCTCCATCTTGGTTTTAGGCCGTCTCCGTCTTGGTTTTTGGTCGTTGCCATCTTGGTTTTTGGTCGTCTCCATCTTGGTATTGACCGTTGCCAGCTTGTTTTTTTTTTGCAACCAGAAGTGACATGAAAGGTTTTAATGAACTTTGATGATCTGAAAACACACTGTGAAAGAGTTGAAGTTGTGAGACGAAACCACGGACAACACAGACAACAAAAAGGCAGCCCTGCCCTAAAGCATCCCCTGCTTTATGGTCTATTTGACTCTAAATGGGACCATAATTTACTAAATTAAGTTAGACAGAATGCAGGTTTAAGGCACCTCAGCATTGGCTTCACTTTTCAGACCTGTTTATATTACAGTGTATTACAGTATATTATAGTACATTGCAGTATATAACAGTATATTACAGTACATTATAGTACATTACAGTACATTATAGTACATTACAGTATATTACAGTACATTATAGTACATTACAGTATATTACAGTACATTATAGTATATTACAGTGTATTACAGTATATTATAGTATATTACAGTATATTACAGTCTGTTATAGTATATTACAGTATATTACAGTATATGAGTCCAGTCTAAAAGCTCTGCCGTCAGTATATTATTGTATATTACAGTATATTACAGTCTGTTATAGTATAATACAGTATATTACAATGTATTATAGTATATTACAGTATATGAGTCCAGTGTAAACGCTGTGGCGCTGCCCTGCCATCAGTAGAAAGCCAATAAAAGCTCCGGTAGCAGCTGCTCTCATTATTTTTAGCCTCATTGAGACGGTGGCTTCTCTTCAGATAATCATCAGTGTAAACACAGTGTTTAAACACCGTCGTCTCTGCAGACTGAAGCCGATTCATGGTAGACCTCCTCACATCATCTGTTGATGCCCTCCGTGGAAACCAACAAACACTATCTCTTTCTCTTTATTCACATTTCTATTCTACAGACAAACAAAGAAAGTTACAGACTGGAAATAGAAACAGAAGCACCAGTTACAGGAGGACACGTGGATATAATTTATATTTATCTCATATATTCACCTTTTATTATCATGTGATTATGTTTTTATTGATGGCTGTTAGTGGATATGTTATATTTTTAGACTCAATATTTTTAAATTGAGGCCAATCAATGAATGAATGAAGTGAGTGAGTGAGTAGTGTTTCAGTGTTTCAGTGGATTTGAACCTGACACCTTGAAGCTGGTCCACCATCAGTGTTACAGCTCATTAGCTGTTATACAAGAGTTTAGTTACAGAAGCTGAGAGGAGGAACACACCTGTTCATATACCTAACACCAAGATACTGTGACACTAGCACACGCACACACACACACACACACACACACACACACACACACACCGCAGTGTATTAACCAGCTGTTGTCGTCTGTAAACAGCTGCTGGAGGAATAAAACTGAGAACAGATTTAATGTTTTATTAGTTTATCTGAACAACAGAAGAAGAAGAGGAAGAACCCACTGGGTCCCGGTTCCATACTGGTTCCTTTTATTATTTATTTAATGGTTTATAATGGGGACAGATACAATATGGACAACCTGAAAACTGTCATAGTGTTGATAGCAACCCATGTTCCACATGTTCCTCATGTCCTGTGTTCATACTGGAGGAGAACATTAGGTGGTTGTAAAGATTGGTCTCTAAGAGATTCTTGTTGATGTTGAGGAGGTTCTAGAGCTCCTCCAGGTGTTTCTTAAGATTGGTCTCTAAGAGGTTCTTGTTGTCATTGAGGAGGTTCTAGGGCTCCTCTAGCTGGTTCTTAAGATTGGTCTCTAAGAGGTTCTTGTTGTCATTGAGGAGGTTCTAGGGCTCCTCTAGTTGGTTCTAAAGGTTGGTCTCTAAGAGGTTCTTGTTGATGTTGAGGATGTTCTAGAGGTCCTGTAGGTGGTTCTAAAGATTGGTATCTAAGAGGTTCTTGTTGTCATTGAGGAGGTTCTAGAGCTCCTCTAGGTGGTTTCTAAAGATTGGTCTCTAAGAGGTTCTTGTTGTCATTGAGGAGGTTCTAGAGCTCCGGGTGGTTCTAAAGATTGGTCTCTAAGAGGTTCTTGTTGGCGTTGAGGAGGTTTCTAGAGCTCCGGATGGTTCTAAAGATTGGTCTCTAAGAGGTTCTTGTTGTCATTGAGAAGGTTCTAGAGCTCCGGGTGGTTCTAAAGATTGGTCTCTAAGAGGTTCTTGTTGGCATTGAGGAGGTTCTAGAGCTCCTGTAGGTGGTTCTAAAGATTGGTCTCTAAGAGATTCTTGTTGATGTTGAGGAGGTTCTAGAGCTCCTCTAGGTGGTTCTTAAGATTGGTCTCTAAGAGGTTCTTGTTGATGTTGAGGACGTTCTAGGGCTCCTGTAGGTGGTTCTAAAGATTGGTCTCTAAGAGGTTCTTGTTGTCATTGAGGAGGTTCTAAGGCTCCTCTAGTTGGTTCTAAAGGTTGGTCTCTAAGAGGTTCTTGTTGATGTTGAGGATGTTCTAGAGGTCCTGTAGGTGGTTCTAAAGATTGGTCTCTAAGAGGTTGTTGTTGTCATTGAGGAGGTTGTAGAGCTCCTCTAGGTGGTTCTAAAGATTGGTCTCTAAGAGGTTCTTGTTGATGTTGAGGATGTTCTAGAGCACCTGTAGGTGGTTCTAAAGATTGGTCTCTAAGAGGTTCTTGTTGATGTTGAGGAGGTTCTAGAGCTCCTCTAGGTGGTTTCTAAAGATTGGTCTCTAAGAGGTTGTTGTTGATGTTGAGGAGGTTCTAGAGCTCCTCTAGGTGGTCCTAAAGATTTGTCTCTAAGATGTTCTTGTTTTCATTGAGGAGGTTGTAGAGCTCCTCTAGGTGGTTCTAAAGATTGGTTTCTAAGAGGTTCTTGTTGATGTTGAGGAGGTTCCAGAGCTCCTCTAGGTGGTTCTAAAGATTGTTCTCTAAGAGGTTCTTGTTGTCATTGAGGAGGTTCTAGAGCTCCTCTAGGTGGTTCTAAAGATTGGTCTCTAAGAGGTTCTTGTTGATGTTGAGAAGGTTCCAGAGCTCCTCTAGGTGGCTCGTTGTAGTGGCCAAACGGCGGTACTACGATTTCCGTGTCCGTCACGTGATAGCATTGGGCCCAAAAAGACTTTTTCTCATAGACTTACATTGGGAAAAGAGACTTCTGTATCATTTATTTGAAGTAAATCAAAAGTATGAACACTCTAATCGTCCTTATTTAAAACTGGTTCTCTTTATACATCTGTGACGTTCTGCAGGTGGAACATGTGATGGTCACCACGCTGCCTTTATGTTGTCCGATCAGACACAGCGGGGTTTTTTTTGCAGTTTGCTGCGTCTTTTTCTTTTTTTAATGTTGACCTTAGCTTAACAACGCAAGGCGCCTCAGGTTGGTGAAGGGGTTCTGGTTCTGGTTCTGGTTCTGGTTCTGTTGTTGATTCTATTGGTCACTGAGAAGGTTCTAGAGGCTACTGAGGAGGATTTATTCAGTGTACTTTTGCTGGTTCTTAGTGGACCTGCAGTGCTGGTAGATTCCATTGATCACCAGGAAGGTTCTAATGGACACTGGGGAGGTTCTAGGGGACCTTTAGGTGGTTCTACTCAACCTGGTGTCACTGATGAGGTTCTAATGGTCTAAAGCAATTCTCTTGGTGCTTCAAGTGGTTCTCATGAATCTTTTCTAGACTGTTTTCTTGTGGTGAATAAAATAAATAGATGAACTTATTATATAGAAGGAAGTGATTGAACAGTAGAATGATTCCTATTAATAAGGAACCGGAGTGTCTCTCTGTTTGTTCTGTTCTCAGTGTCATTCAATAACCTGATCATCTGATCATGAAGCATCCTATTAATGTGTTAATAATAACAGTGTTGTTGAGTGTGTATATTAATGTGGCTGTGATGGAGGAGCTGCTCCGTGTTCCTCTTGTTTCTCTATCGATCCGTCGGCTCTAATGTTCCGTCTCTTCAATGTTTAGTGTATATTAATATGTTAATAATAACAGTGTTGTATTAATGTGTTAATAATAACATCAGACTGTATATTAATGTGGCTGTGATGGAGGAGCTGCTCCGTGTTCCTCTGGTTCTCTATTGATCCCTCGGCTCTAATGTTCCCTCTCTTTAATGGGCTGCAGGAGGAACATCGATTGGTTGTTTCTACGGCAACAAGCAGGATGGCGGTTCGAATCCCACAGTGACCCTGATCTTAGATCAGCTTATTATGCTGCAGGATATTAACCCTCCGTCTCTATTTACTCTGTTTATTTGCACCAACTGAATCCTTTAATAAGTTAATGATTATATTAAGGTGATTTTAATGGATTATCTGCAGGTTTAAGGGATTTTTAAAGAACAGAAACACTTAAAATAAACAAGAAAGACCTTCAGTTTTCATTAAGGTCAACATTCAGAGATTTAATACTACATTCATACATGGTGATGATGATGATAATGATGATGATGATAATGATGATGATGATAATGATGGTGGTGGTGATGATGGTGGTGATGATGGTGGTGATGATGGTGATGATGGTGGTGATGATGATGGTGATGGTGGTGGTGATGGTGATGATGATGATGATGATGGTGGTGGTGGTGATGGTGATGATGGTAATAATGGTGATGATGATGATGACGGTAATGATGGTAATGATGGTGATGATGATGATGGTAATGAGTGTGATGGTGATGATGATGATGATGATGACGGTAATGATGGTGATGATGATGATGGTAATGAGGGTGATGATGATGATGATGATGAGATTGATGATGATGATGATGATGATGATGGTGTTGTTGTCTAGTCGATGCTGACTTATTGACAAATGTTTTGTCAACTTTTTGCCGACTCTTTTTCAACTTGTTGTCGTCTCTTTTCCAACACATTGCTGCCTCGTTTCCAACCGTCTGCCAACTTGTTACTGACTCATTGTTGAATTGTTGCTGATGTTATTCCAGATGTTATTGCTGATGTATTGTCACAAGTCATCTATTTGAGATACTTTCTCGTTGACGGTTTGATGTCGCCGTTGAAGTTGTGATGTCAGCAGGTCGTTTACTAATCATCACACCTCCGTCTGTTTCCATGGAGACGTGACGTGTAAACCAGGTGTCACATGTTCCGTGGTGTAGCGCGGCGTACCCGTTAGTGTGTGTATGTGTGTGTGTGTGTGTGTGTGTGTGCAAAGAGCAGCAGAGCGTGAACTGTAAACACCTCGCACTGGTGTATCACCACGGCGACCAGATGGTGCTGCTTGGAGACCGTCACCAAGGTGACCTGTGAGTTGCTGGGGGGTGCATACATGTGTTTGTACTGCTACACTTGTGAGGACCCTCAGTGACCTAATCCATCATTACATTACATCCTGGTCCTGACCCTGATATTAATATATTAATATTAATAAACCTAATATGACCTTGTTAGTTTCTTTTTAAAGAGTTGAGATTAATAAATGGTAAATTAACAGTTAATTAAACTTAGTTAATAGTTATTTCACTGTTAACAAACAATGAAATGATAATTAATAATGTTTACTAATTATTAGTATAATTTGTTATTTTTAGGGTTAGGCAACAAAACAGTTCAATTTAGGGAAAATGTTTGTGATTTAGCCTAATATAAATAAAAATATATATACATAAATAACTACAAACACAAAGACAACATCACGTTGTTGGTTTCACTCAGGATGTGAACTCTGGTCTCCTGGTGAAAACATTGTGTTTAATACAGCGCCTGACTTCCTCTTCTGCTCCTGTCATTATTACTACGGTCATTAGAGGTCGCTGTAGTCTTCTTTCAGACCTTCTTTCAGTGATCTACCATGTGAATAGATGGTTAAACCTACTAGTAGGTGTAGTAGGCCCCTACTGACCCACATCTATGGGGCTCAAAGCGACTGATAACGCCTATTTGATAGGCTGATAACAGTCACATGACGACCAGAGGTCAGACGTATAAAACTGTAGACGCATTCCCTTCATCCGATTTCTGAAAGTGAAAGTGAAATCATTGCGGAGCCTCCGATGAGAGCTGAAGATTTATTATAATATATTATATTAATAATAATATTAATGTGCTGTGTGGATGTTGACGTGTTCAGACTGGAGGTTATCATATTATCGATCAGAGTGTTTCCATCAGAGTTAACGAGCCAATCAGGACGTCTCGTATTAACATCATAAATGAGACGGACGTCGAATATTAACGGATCAATAACGTGAGTGGATTATGATGAAGTGACACACAGTTATTGATCTGCTGTTATCGATCAGTCTGTCAGATTAATGAAACTACAGGTCACATGATCAGAGACGGTAATCAAGCGGAAATTTGTAAAACCATTTCACACCCTGCTGAACATTCGTGTGGGGGAAAAAAAATAGGAGGAAGAAGACACAGTAACTCCTGCTGCCGGTGTCGTGTGATGTTTAGTAACATGTGTATTATGATGAAGAGGAGGAAGAAGACACAGTAACTCCCGCTGCCGGTGTCATGTGATGTTTAGTAACATGTGTATTATGATGAAGAAGAGGAGGAAGAAGACACAGAACCTCCTGCTGCTGGTGTCATGTGATGTTTAGTAACGTGTATTATGATGAAGAAGAGGAGGAGGAGGAAGAAGACACAATAACTCCCGCTGCCGGTGTCATGTGATGTTTAGTAACAGGTGTATTATGATGATGATGAAGAGGAGGAGGAAGAAGACACAGTAACTCCTGCTGCCGGTGTCGTGTGATGTTTAGTAACGCGTGTAAATGAGTGCACTTCCTGTCGCAGCAGCGTTTATGTCCCCACCCCCCCGCCTGCAGGGAGTCTCACTCTGGTGAACAAACTGAAACTAAATGAAGTCAAACGGGGGTTTCCACGGCGACGGCAGCATCCCTCAGGGTCGCCGTGGTGATTACCCCGAAATACAATCAGCCTCCACTTCCCGTGCCCAAATTAGGAAGCAGACGCAGTTAAAGAATGTAGAAGAAGAAGAAGAAGAAGAAGACAGTTTATCTGTTCCACGCTGCAGAGAACACTGTCGTATCAGTCCTTGAAGAGGTTTTAGATGTCTTTGAAGATGTTTAAAGGCCTTTGGAGAGGTTTTAAAGGTCCTTTAAAAAGGTCTTAAAGGCCTTTGAACAGGTTTAAAGGTAGTGGAAGAGGTTTTAGATGTCTTTGAAGAGGTTTTAAAGGTCCTTGAAGAGGTTTTAGATGTCTTTAAATTGGTTTAAAGGTCCTTGAAAACGTTTTAATGGTCCTTGAAAAGATTTTAAAGGTATTTGAAGATGTTTTAAAGGTCCTTGAAGAGGTTTTGAAGGTCCTTGAAGAGGTTTTGAAGGTCTTGAGGATGTTGTATAATTCACTGAAGTGGTTGCAGAGGTCACTGAGGAGGCTCGAGGAGGTTTTGGAGTCTTTGAGGCTTTAAATATGATCAGCGTTGGAATAAACTGATTCTTTTAACTGCAGGATGAGAAGGTAAACAGGAAGTTGTTAGAGCATAAGCTCGCCGTGACGCCTGCGGGAGTTCTGTTTCCTTCTGCTCGTCGTGAAGACCCACAGAGAAGAAGAAACATGAACGCGTCAAGCTGCTGTCGCGTTCTCTGCAGCTCGTCGGTCACCTCAGACTGATATTACCCAGGATGTAGTCTGTTTCAGACAGCCGATCACCTGACAGGTGACTGGTTCACACCTCTCTGCTGACTGAACAACACAACAGCTCAGACACTTCCCAATAATCATAAATAATAAATAAAGCAGGAGGTGGAAATGTTTTCTCTCAGCTCTCTGAGACAGCCCGGCTCTGTGTATGTAGAGGGAACAACCTAAAACTAGCTCTCCGTCTCAGTTTTTTGCTGGAAATACTGCTTCATACAACCCTAAACTACCCCCTGGCTCTGTGTATTTCCTGCATGAACTACCCTGTGCATATATTTCCGTCACAGAAACTCAGTCCTGTTCTTCCAACATGTCTCTGAATGCTGATTGGTCCTTCTTACAGAGCGTGTCAGGCTTTAATGCAGAGTGGATGTTCGGGGACGGGGTGGGGGGTTCAGGTCCCAGGCGATGAGTTTAAAGCCTGGGGGGGGCTGTTAGACTGTCACACCATAAACACTAACATGCAACACTGTGACGTCCTGATGGTCAGACTCCAGTTCACTGATCATCACATCTCATCACTTCATCTGATGATTACAGTCTGAACTCGAGTATTTATCACATACAGTAAACATCATTATATATATATATTATTATGGACATAATCACTATGTAACTGTGGATTAGATATCATACATCCAGCTATATGTCCCTTCTCATTCATGTCTATGATCCTCTCTGTTAACATCTTTACAGTTTAGATCTTTGTTTTAATAACTACTGTACAACCATGCTCTGCAGGATGAGTGAAGTCCAATCTTCACTCTCACTTCATCATCAACGAGCAGACATTGACATGTGTTGCTGGACATTCATAGGAAACAACAGCTTTGTTTGTAAGACATCACACGAACCGTTGTTATGGATACGCTGAACTAACATAAATCACGAGGCAGAGTGATGTCACAGTAAGAACAGTATTTATTGTTTCTAGAGAGAGAATATCTTGATGGCTCTCAGCTCAGTCCATCAGTTATTGACCGTCACACATGTTCTACATGTAGAAGATGTAGAAGGTGGTAGTGGATGTTAGACCTCCTCTCTCTCTCTCTCTCTCTCTAATAGCTCTGTGATGAGGCAGCGCTGTCATCGGCTGACTTTAGTCCCGATAAATAGACGAGCTGCTGCAGAGCGGCGAGCATGTTAAACTGCTGCAGCTCAAAGCCTCTTATGTTACATTATGTTATGTTGTTACATTATGTTACGGTTGTAACATTACGTTGTTACGTTATTATCTTATGTTATCTTACGTTACGCTGTTAAGTTACGTTGTTACGTTACGTTGTTACGCTACGCTGTTACGCTACGTTGTTACGCTACGTTGTTACGCTACGTTGTTACGCTACGTTGTTACGCTACGTTGTTACGCTACGTTGTTACGTTACGTTGTTACGTTACGTTGTTACGTTACGTTGTTACGTTACGTTGTTATGTTATGTCATGATTGTTATATTACGTTGTTATATTATGTCACGGTTGTCACATTACGGTTATGTTTCGTTGCTACGTTTCGGTTATTATGTTGTTACATTACGTTACGGTTGTTACGTTACATTGTTACTTTACATTACGTTGTTACATTATGGTTGTTACGTTCCGGTTGTTATGTTACGTTGTTAAGTTACGTTGTTAAGTTACGTTGTTACGTTACGTTGTTACGTTACGTTGTTACGTTACGTTGTTACGTTATGTTGTTACGTAACGTATACAGCGTTACTTTGTTACGTTACGTTAAGTTGTTACGTTACGTTGTTACATTACGTTGTTACATTATGTCATGATTGTTACATTATGTTGTTATATTATGTCACGGTTGTCACATTACGGTTGTTACGTTTCGTTGTTACATTTCGGTTATTATGTTGTTACATTACGTTACGGTTGTTACGTTACGTATACAGCTGAGACTTGCTGTTCTATGTTTACAGAGTTAAACGTGGTTCTGATGTCATTAGGAGAGTTAAAGAGAGTTTTCTCAACTCAGCAGTATGAATGTCACTGATTCCTCCTGCTGGTTGGAAGGATGGAACGAGCTGATGTGATTGGCTGTAATAGTTTCAGCAGCTTCCCATAATAAATCCTTTTCAGCACTGATGTCGGATCAGTTTAATGCTCTGAACCACATCTCCCAGAAGGCCGAGCCATTATGTGATCACAGAGCCGAGGTGGTGCCAGCTGATCCTTTAACCCTCAGCGCTGATTCAATTATTTACATCAGAGCTGCACCAACACACAGGGTTAATTAAAGGCTCTCACGCATGTTTCTATGTAAGTACATTATGGGATGTATACAGTAACCGAGCAGGTTGTGTGTTGAAGAGTCAGTGAAGACGGGAGTTCATCCCATAAATCAGTCTGGTTTTACAGAGACGCTGTGATGTTTCCTTGTTGACTGCAGAGGAAACTGATGTCTAGTTAACTGATGTCACCGCGACTGTTTCTGATTGGAGGAGATGAACCTCAGTTTGTTTAGAGTTTAGCAGGAAAAGCTTCCAGCTGCGACACTCACACTTAAAGTTCAAACACTAAATAACTTTATTTATGAGCTGTGATGTAAAAACTCCTCAGGAGGAAGATCAGTGACAGGATGAGGAACTCTGCTGATGATTAAATATATCAGCAGCCTGGATGAGTTTAATTAACTCCATCACCCCCGAGGACTTCTACTCATCCCTCTGCACAACATACATTATAACACACCATCCACCACCATCATCTTCATCATCTTCATCTTCCTCCCATTCTTCAACATTACATATTTCACCAACCTTCCCCCTGTAGAACCTACAGCACTCAGAACAAACTCCAACAAACACCAAGCTGTCGTCGCTGTGTTCGCGTCTAGAGTGAAGTACAAGAGTTCATGTTGGTCTACACTTCTACAACGTAACCACGGACTTAATGTCTCCTATTTGAATCCAATCGGAGAAACTAAGAAATAAATTTATGTTGATTCTCAAAATCTCAGAAGATGTTTCCTCCTGAAAGAGTTCCTGACTCATCCATCGTTCTTCTGCTGCTGCTTCTTCTTCTTCTTCTTCTTCTCCTTCTTCTCCTTCTTCTTCTTCTTCTTCTTCTTCTTCTTCTTCTACATTAAATAAAGTTATTATTGTTATTCTTCATGCAGCAGATGAATGCTTTAGTGCTGCTGATGGAGGAGAACAGAGAGCAGTAAAACAGAATAAATGGTCCATGAGGGAATAAACTGACCTGCTTCTTTCTTTCTGTTAGTCTTCTTATGAACTCTGGAGGAGGTTTATTCTCTCCATCCTCTCAGCTTCCTCTTATCTGGAGGAGTTTTATTCTCTCCATCCTCTCAGCTTCCTCTTATCTGCCTTTAAAGCTTTAACAGAAGAAGAAGAGGAAGAGAGAGGGGGGGAGGGGATCTTTATCTCCATATTCCAGTCCACGTCCTCTCTCTGCTCTCCTCTTCATCCTCTTCATCACTGAGCTGTAATGTTATAATTTGCTGTCACAGATCGCTGCAGGGGGTCCGTCAGGGTCTCTGAGGACCAGCAGATCCTGGTCCAGGAGTCATATAGAGGCCTCATTTATCTACAGCAGCACCAGATCCTGGTCCAGGACTCATATAGAGACCTCATTTATCTACATCAGGTTATTTATAGCCAGAGAGCGCTGAGGGAGGCGTTCACGTACAACAAAGGACTCCGTTTTTATCTGTTTTACATCTAAAAATATTCAGATGGTTTTAATCCTCAGAAGCCTCAGACGGGTTTTACTCTTTCATCAGTCACAATCATCTCTCAAATAAAGAATATGATATAATAATACAAGGATCTGAATCTGGTAGAAACACAGGAGACCTGTTAGTCAGTATAATCATTCCTCTGCAGCTTTTCTGTTGTTTTCTGACCAGGAAGTGTTTCTTATTTTTAATTCATGATGTGAAGCTGGTTTATTATTGTTCCTCTGCAGCTCTGCAGCCTCTCAGCTTCATCTGTTACTGGTATCTATCTATTATTGTATTTTACTTAGTTTACCTACGTATTTTACTTAGTTTACCTACTTATTTTACTTAGTTTACCTACTTATTTTACTTAGTTTACCTACTTATTTTACTAAGTTTACCTACTTATTTTAATTAGTTTACCTACTTATTTTACTTAGTTTACCTACTTAGTTTACCTACGTATTTTACTTAGTTTACCTACTTATTTTACTTAGTTTACCTACGTATGTCACTTAGTTTACCTACTTATTTTACTTAGTTTACCTACTTTACGTATTTTACTTAGTTTACCTACTTATTTTACAAAGTTTACCTACTTATTTAACTTAGTTTACCTACGTATGTTACTTAGTTTACCTACTTATTTTACTTAGTTTACCTACGTATTTTACTTAGTTTACCTACTTATTTTACTTAGTTTACCTACGTATGTTACTTAGTTTTCCTAAGTATTTTACTTAGTTTACCCACCTATTTTACTTAGTTTACCTACTTATTTTACTTAGTTTACCTACTTATTTTACTTGGTTTACCTACTTATTTTACTTATTTTACTTAGTTTACCTGTGTATTTCACTTAGTTTACCTACGTATTTTACTTAGTTTACCTGCGTATTTTACTTAGTTTACCTACGTATTTTACTTATTTTCCCTGTGTATTTTACTTAGTTTACCTACGTATTTTACTTAGTTTACCTGCGTATTTTACTTAGTTTACCTACGTATTTTACTTAGTTTACATACGTATTTTACTTAGTTTACCTGTGTATTTTACTTAGTTTACCTACGTATTTTACTTAGTTTACCTGCGTATTTTACTTAGTTTACCTACGTATTTTACTTATTTGCCCTGTGTATTTTACTTAGTTTACCTACGTATTTTACTTAGTTTACCTGCGTATTTTACTTAGTTTACCTACATATTTTACTTAGTTTACATACGTATTTTACTTACTAAAGGATGTGTGGATCTCTTTATAAACATCTCTTTATTAATGTAAAGTCAGTTTGATCTGAAGCTGATCCAGAGTCAGTGGACTCTAGTGGATGTCTGCAGGGCTGAAAGCTGATCTTCCTCCATCTCAGCAACCGTTAAAAACTCGTTTACAGTAATTAGTCAGTGAGCTCTCTCGTTTACAGCAGCAGCTCGTTAGGGGGAGATGTACACCCGTTGGCAGGCCGCTCGTCGGGGTCAGAGGTCAGAGGTCAACGCTGCAGCGCAACCAGACACATCATCTGGCTTTTCAATTAGTCACGATAGAAGAGTTTGACTGGCTCAGAAAAGAGTTATGTCTCGAACCTGCAGGAGAAGAGATACTATTTATTTTCTCTTATCCTCCTACTGCTGCTGCTCCATCTCCTCCTCCTCTTCTTCTTCCTCCTCCTCCTCCTCCTCCTCCTACTGTGATTGGTTGACTCGATCTAACCTGCAGATTGTCCAGAGTCAGTCGTCCGTCTGATAATTGAAACACCTGATGTTGTGTCAATGGTTATACATAAGAAATATATAATATAGTATTGGAGGTTAATTCAAGATAATCGGTTGTTCCTCTACACTGACCTGGTTTCAGCTCATTCACACCTTTATAAAATAGACTAAAGTGAGCCAGTTAATGAGATGAAGCGGTGAGACAAACAGCAGCTCTGACCTTTTCCCTGCAGGAAACATTAGGAAAGTTATTTTTCAGTCAGTAATGAAACCTCTGAACCATTTTTCAGCCCGTTCATGCAAAATCCAACATCATTATCTTCCTCCTCAAATGTGTCTCCGTCCTCATTTATCATCATAATTTCCTCATCGGCAGAAAACTTTGCTGCTTCGCCGCGGCCAGAAACTTTTTCTGCAACACGGAGGAAAAGATTCCGATTATTAAATCTAAATCTCTCTGTTTCCATTTCATCATTTCACATTTTACAAACCACATATAGGAATCCAGCTGCTTCTGACCAGTTTATAAAGACCTCCAGAGACTCTCTTTTATATATATATATATATATATAGTCATTGAGATGTCTCTTAGTCAGTTATCTCAGACATTCAGCTTCACTCACTCGTCTGTTTTCATGTGATTTTCTTTATTATTTATTCCAATGTTTGGCCTGTAATGTATTTTTAATTTATCGATGAAACCACAGCAGGATGTCTGGAGGGAGGAAACAGAGATGTTGTTGAAGCTAGCTAGCATGTTAACGATTAGCAGCTCACTTTAGTCACTACGCCACACGTCATACTTGCCAACCTGAGACTTTGTTTCCTGCATTCTGGTGACTTTTAAAGAATGAAAAAAAAAATAATAATAATAATAATAAGTACACTGCAACAGGATATTTAAAGCTGTCCTGTGATCTGATGCCAGGTGTGAACAGGCTCTAATTCAGCTGCGAAATCGTTGGTTTTGAAATAAAAAAAACGAGTGAAAAAAGTGAAGAAATATGTTAAAAATTAAGAATTCCTCCTGAAATATGACCCATAAAACTGTGTGCGCGTGTGTTGAGCTGGATTATCATGTATTGTGTTGGCTGCAGGGTGAGAGGATCAGACATGGTGATTAAACTTCCTCTGAAGGCCTTTTGGTTCTTTAATCTGTTCAACAAACAGCCACAACACACACACACACACAGAGGTATTATATTTGCAGATTAAATGAATCTCCGTCTGAAGGAATCCAAAGTTATTTTGAACCGACAAACGTTTATCTCAGAGAGTTTGAGTAAATGAATTTCGATCAGAGTGAGACCTCTCTGCTGGCAGCCATCTTGTGTCCAGTCTCAGTGTCAGATGATGAGAGATGAAGTGCTCAGAGGAGTCCAGTTATCTCCGATCAATACATCAATAGAGCTCCAGCCGTGATGTCATCGATCAGTGTCTGTGGACCAATCAGAGGTCAGAGCTTCAGACTGCCTGTGATCGATTAGTTTTCTGTTGTTATAAATGAGAGCAGATCTCAGATCAGTCTGTGTGTCGATATCTCCTGAACTCTGATTTATTGTCTCGAAACAACAACGATGTCTTTATTGATCTTCATCTTTAGTGACGCTGAATCAGACCTACTTCTGTCTGATTTATGACCTCAGTAAACATCGTAAACATGAGTTTATAGTTTAAAGTCTTCAATACAGCATGATGTTCATTTAGTAAATTATGGTCCCATTTAGAGTCAAATAGACCATAAAGCAGGGGATGCTTTAGGGCGGGGCTACCTTGTGATTGACAGGTCGCTACCACAGCGTTATCCAGTCTGGGAGTTGTCCGTGTTTTCATCTTGGAACTTTAACCCTTTCACAGTGTCTTTTCACTTCACCAACGTTAATTACAACATGTTGGTCGCCTAATATATGTCTTATTCAGCGTTCGGTTGTACTTAGCTCCACCCTCTCGTGGTTGTAAAAAAGCAAGATGGAGATGGCCAGAAAACAAGATGGAGACGTCCAAAAACCAAGGTGGAGACATCCAAAAACCAAGATGGAGACGTCCAAAAACCAAGATGGAGATGTCCAAAAACCAAGATGGCGACGACCAAAAACCAAGATAGAGACGTCCAAAAACCAAGATGAAGATGTCCAAAAACCAAGATGGCAATGGCCAAAAACCAAGATGGAGATGTCCAAAAACCAAGATGGCGACGACCAAAAACCAAGATAGACATCCAAAAACCAAGATGGTGACAGCCAAAAACCAAGATGGCGATGTCCAAAAACCAAGATAGAGACGTCCAAACACCAAGATGGAAACATCCAAAAACCAAGATGGAGACGGCCAAAAACCAAGATGGAGACGTCCAAAAACCAAGATGGCAACATCCAAAAACCAAGATAGACATCCAAAAACCAAGATGGTGACAGCCAAAAACCAAGATGGCGACGTCCAAAAACCAAGATGGAAACGTCCAAAAACCAAGATGGAGACGGCCAAAGACCAAGATGGAGACGTCCAAAAACCAAGATGGCAACATCCAAAAACCAAGATAGAGACGGCCAAACGCCAAGATGGAAACGTCCAAAAACCAAGATGGAGACGTCCAAAAACCAAGATGGAGACATCCAAAAACCAAGATGGCGACGTCCAAAAACCAAGATAGAGACGTCCAAACACCAAGATGGAAACGTCCAAAAACCAAGATGGAGACGTCCAAAAACCAAGATGGAGATGTCCAAAAACCAAGATGGAAACGTCCAAAAACCAAGATGAGACGACCAAAAACCAAGATGGCGACGGCTAAAAACCAAGATGAAGACGGCCAAACTCCAAGATGGAGACGGCCAAAAACCATGATGGAGACGTCCAAAAACCAAGATGGAGACGGACAAACATTGAATAAATCCTGCTCCTTCTTCTTCTCCTGTGTCTGTGAGCGGAGGTCAGCAGAGAGCCAGGGAGGATAATAGAAGTGTGACTTAGTAATTAATACGTGAAGTGAGATAAAGAGCTGAAAGAGGAGAGCAGGTACTTTTACAGGCTGAGAGGAGAGTGAAGGATTAATCAGTCGCTCCATCAGATAAACCGGCTCTACACTCAGAACTGAACCCAGATCAGATAAACCAGCTCTACACTCAGACCTGAACCCAGATCAGATAAACCAGCTCTAGACTCAGACCTGAACCCAGATCAGATAAACCAGCTCTAACACTCAGATAGAAGAGATTCACAGTCTCCTCACAGAGAGATGTGCTGACTGCATCAGATCATTTTACTGTTTCTCTCTGCGTTTATGTTCTTTGTTTTATGGATCTAACAGTGTTTACTCTGCGTTCTACACCAGACCTCTGCAGATTGCTCTAACATTGTTTACTCTGCATTCTACACCAGACCTCTGCAGAAAAAACACAGATTTAATCTCTCTGTTCACATCAGGACAAACTTCACTGGATCAGTCTTTGTTATTTCTATTTACTGCAGAGTTCATTACAAGCTGTTCTTAAGGAGGTTCCACGGGCTCTGGTGGAGGTTCTAGTGGTCATTAAGGGAGTTCTAGTGGTAACTGAGGGGGTTCTAAGGGTCCTATAGTTGATGTTAATGGTCCTATAGGAGGTTCTAGTGGTCATTAAGGGAGTTCTAGTGGTAACTGAGGGGGTTCTAAGGGTCCTATAGTTGATGTTAGTGGTCTTTTAGGGGGTTCTAATGGTCATTAAGGGATTTCTAGTGGTAACTGAGGTGGTTCTAAGGGTCCTACAGTTGATGTTAGTGGTCCTTTAGGAGGTTCTAGTGGTCATTAAGGGAGTTCTAGCGGTAACTGAGGTGGTTCTAAGGGTCCTATAGTTGATGTTAGTGGTCCTTTAGGAGGTTCTAGTGGTCATTAAGGGAGTTCTAGTGGTAACTGAGGGGGTTCTAAGGATCCTATAGTTGATGTTGGAGGTCCCTTAGGTGCCTTGAAGACATTCCAATTGTCATTTAGTAGGTTGTTGTGGTCTTGTTGTTGGTTCTGGTGGTCATTTAGGAGCTTCTGGAGCTCCTTTGTGTGGTTCTTACAGTCACTGAGGAGGTTCTAGTGCTCTTGCAGGTGATTTTAGTGATCTTTCAAAGGTTTAAGGGTCCTTTGGGAGGTTCTAGGGGTCATTCCTGTGGTCAGTGGGCCTTGTTGAGAATTCAGGGTTCTTTAGGTGGTTACTAGGAGGTTCTCCTGCACCGTAATAACATTTTAAGGGTTGAGTGGTTGAACAGCCGTGTGAGAACACTGCATGTACTTTATTCCCGATTATATGTGCTGGGTGACATATTTTCATTTCCAGTTCTCACAGTAAAACCATGAGAGACGTGTTCTTCAGTAGAACCACGAGAGACATGTTCTCCAGCAGAACCATGAGACGTGTTCTCCAGTAGAACCAGGAGAAACGTGTTCTCCAGTAGAACCACGAGAGACGTGTTTTCCAGTGGAACCATGAGACATGTTCTCCAGTAGAATCACGAGAGACGTGTTCTCCAGTAGAATCACGAGAGACGTGTTCTCCAGTAGAACCATGAGAGACGTGTTCGCCAGTAGAACCATGAGACGTGTTCTCCAGTAGAACCAGGAGAGACGTGTTCTCCAGTAGAATCATGAGAGACGTGTTCTCCAGTAGAATCACGAGAGACGTGTTCTCCAGTAGAACCACGAGAGACGTGTTCTCCAGTAGAACCACGAGAGGCGTGTTCTCCAGTAGAACCACGACAGATGTGTTCTCCAGTAGAACCACGACAGACGTGTCCTCCAGTAGAACCACGAGAGACGTGTTCTCCAGTAGAACCAGGAGAGACGTGTTCTCCAGTAGAACCACGAGAGACGTGTTCACCAGTAGAACCACGAGAGATGTGTTCTCCAGTAGAACCAGGAGAGACGTGTTCTCCAGTAGAACCAGGAGAGACGTGTTCTCCAGTAGAACCACGAGAGACGTGTTCTCCAGTAGAAACAGGAGAGACGTGTTCTCCAGTAGAACCATGAGAGACGTGTTCTCCAGTAGAACAACGAGAGACGTGTTCTAAAGTAGAACCACGAGAGACGTGTTCGCCAGTAGAACCACAAGAGACGTGTTCTCCAGTAGAACCATGAGAGACGTGTTCACCAGTAGAACCATGAGACGTGTTCTCCAGTAGAACCACGAGAGGCGTGTTCTCCAGTAGAACCACGAGAGACGTGTTCTCCAGTAGAACAACGAGAGACGTGTTCTAAAGTAGAACCACGACAGACGTGTTCTCCAGTAGAACCACGAGAGACGTGTTCTCCAGTAGAACCAGGAGAAACGTGTTCTCCCAGTAGAACCATGAGAGCTGTGCAGTCTGAACTGTTTATAGGAAAGTTTGTCATTTTTCTCTTTGCCGACTGACTCACAACACCGGTGTTAGAGACGAATGTGAGCCCCCAGAGGAGCTGCTGGTCAACAACAGAGTGTGTGTGTGTGTGTGTGTGTGTGTGTGTGTGTGTGTGTGTGCGCGCGCGCGCGTATTTGTGTGTGTGTGTGTGTGTCTATTTTCAGTCCTTATTAATGCGTTCCATCGACAGCTGAGGAATAAATTTACATCTTCTTCTCTTCCTCTTTATTCATTTCCTCGTCCTCCACACTTCTTCTGCTGCAGCTGCTGCCTAATTGGTGTTTGTATATATACAGTATATAATATAATATAATCCTTCAGGGGAATGAAATTGTTGAAATAATAAGCTCATTGTGGACATCAGATACTTGATGTATATATTTATTCTACAGTTTGGTTGACAGATGGTAGATTTTCATCTCAGAGTCAGAACTCAGTTAATCTGAGTTTCTGATTTCCGTCATCTGATTATAAATCATCACATAGA
Organism: Adelosebastes latens; assembly: GCA_916700685.1. Lineage (NCBI taxonomy): Eukaryota > Metazoa > Chordata > Actinopteri > Perciformes > Sebastidae > Adelosebastes > Adelosebastes latens. Next base: position 1,972 of record CAKAKR010007215.1, on the reverse strand, counting down.
ATTATAGAATTATAAAATTATTCAGATGTGTTTTTTTCAGTAAACAGTGACTGAAAAACTGGCATGGCTATTTTCAAAGGGGTCCCTTGACCTCTGACCTCCAGATATGTGAATGTAAATGGGTTCTATGAGTACCCACGAGTCTCCCCTTTACAGACATGCCCTCTTTATGATAATCACATGCAGTTTGGGGCAAGTCATAATCAAGTCAGCACACTGACACACTGACAGCTGTTGTTGCCTGTTGGGCTGCAGTTTGCCATGTTATGATTTGAGCATATTGTTTTATGCTAAATGCAGTACCTGTGAGGGTTTCTGGACAATATCTGTCATTGTTTTGTGTTGTTAATTGATTTACAATAATAAATATATACATACATTTGCATAAAGCAGCATATTTGTCCACTCCCATGTTGATAAGAGTATTAAATACTTGACAAATCTCCATTTAAGGTACATTTTGAACAGGTTCAGTCTGCTGCATTAGAGCCAGATGTTGTTAATAATGAAAAACCTCTGTTGTTGTTAGAGCCTCCATCACCTCCTCTCTGTGTTAATAATACACACACACAAACACACCTACACACTATACACTATCTATAATGAATGTGGTTTCTCATTTAGCGAGAGGCATTTCATTCTCTTATGCTTCTGAACAGCACTTATATTAGTGTGTGTGTTAACGGCAGCGGCGGTGCAGCAGCGAGGCGGCGTTCGGTCACATCGAAGCATAAATGATTCAGACACAGAGAGCGACAAGAATTCACTTTATGAAACGTTGAACAGGCGGGTGTGTGTGTGTGTGTGTGTGTGTGCGTGCGTGCGTGCGCGTAGAACCAATCAGAACTGACTGCAGTTTGTCCCCATGAAGAAGAAGAGATCCACTTCCTGTCTCCATCTTTAGACCGTTGACTCTGAATCACTGAAACATGGTTCATTCCTCATCAGTGATGATTCTTCCATATAATAATAATATTAACTCTATTTATTACACGGCTGTGTTGAATACTCGATTCTGATTGGTCAATCACGGCGTTCTGCGGTCTGAAATTTCTGTACAACAGACCATTGCTATGTACAACAGACCGTTGCTACGTATAGCAGACCGTTGCTACGTATAACAGACTGTTGCTATGTACAACAGACCGTTGCTATGTACAACAGACTGTTGCTACGTATAGCAGACCGTTGCTACGTATAGCAGACCGTTGCTACGTATAACAGACTGTTGCTATGTACAACAGACCGTTGCTATGTACAACAGACTGTTGCTACGTACAACAGACTGTTGCTACGTATAGCAGACCGTTGCTATGTATAACAGACCGTTGCTATGTATAACAGACCGTTGCTACGTATAGCAGACCGTTGCTACGTATAGCAGATCGTTGCTACGTATAACAGACTGTTGCTATGTACAACAGACCGTTGCTATGTACAACAGACCGTTGCTACGTATAGCAGACCGTTGCTACGTATAGCAGATCGTTGCTATGTACAACAGACTGTTGCTATGTACAACAGACCGTTGCTATGTACAACAGACTGTTGCTATGTACAACAGACCGTTTCTATGTACAACAGACTGTTGCTATGTACAACAGACCGTTGCTATGTACAACAGACTGTTGCTATGTACAACAGACCGTTGCTATGTACAACAGCCTGTTGCTATGTACAACAGACCGTTTCTATGTACAACAGACTGTTGCTATGTACAACAGACCGTTGCTATGTACAACAGACCGTTGATATGTACAACAGACTGTTGCTATGTACAACAGACCGTTGCTATGTACAACAGACTGTTGCTATGGGCGCAGCTCTGATGTCGGACTCTGGAGGACCGTTTTTGTGTCAAAATCTTGATTTCTTCAGTAAGTAGCCGTGTAATAAGCGGGATGATGTACAGCTAGCGGGTCATTGTTGTGAAAGAATCCCCTTCAGGGCGATGAGAGACGACAGCATCACC
>CAKAKR010007200.1:0-30462 GCA_916700685.1 Adelosebastes latens | reverse complement strand
AGATGGAGGAAGAGCACAGCGAGCAGATGAGACCGCTCCTCCGCTCGGTAAGTCCCCCGGTAGATGAGCTGTTAGCCGGCGGCTAGCGCCCCCTCAGCGGGCTGACCACCAGCCGGAGCCTGAGCACACAAACTGGACACTTTCTCTCAACATAGTGTCAGAAATAAACACGTATTTTAAACCGAACAGTTTAAAGTGTCCGGTAGTTACCAGAGAAGCTGAAACAGCGGCTGGAAACCGACTGCTTTTGTTTCTAAGGGACCACGCTGATGCCAGGAAGTGAAGTAACGATGCGCGTCCGTTTCCCATCAGAAGTGAACCGTGCAGAACCCCGTTAGAAAAAGTGGTGATTCTTGCTACCGATGCTCTCATCACATTTGTGTAGGTGTTGAAATAGTTTTAAAACCAGAATCTGACTCGTAAGGAGCCGCTCTTCCATTCGGCATGACTCGCATCCACCCAGCGGTTCTCCTTTATATTATATCTCAGTTTTTCTTGTTTGCTTGGCGACCATTCCCATCACTCTCTACCGCTGGAACACACCGCTCTGGCTGGTAGCGAAGAATAGTTTGGCTTATTATCAAAGTACGTTTTTATTTGAATGCAGACAGATGTAACTCCTGTTTACATGCCGGAAATGAGATTTGTCTGTATTTAATCCCGAATTAATGATTTAATTTGTCGTACAACGTACGCAGTTTGCGCGGTAAGCACAAATACATTAAATTAGCAAGTTAATGAATGGAGTTTGGTTTAGGCTGTTAATAATATCAATTGTTTCTTTTGTGTAAGTGGTTGGAAGTAAGGGTGTTTGAGTATCTTAAGCCACATCATCATCAGCAGCGTGTTGTCCGTGAGGAAGGCGGTATGAGACCAGTGTGTGTTGTGATTCCCATCATCCAGTCAACAGGGAGGAACTGGTTGAAGCTCTAGTTTAAGTGCTTTTGAGCAAAGCACCTGTTCTGATGATGCTGACAGAGAGGCTCCTCATCATCATCATCATGCTGGATGCTGCCGTTACCATGGAAACGGGACATGGGTCAGTGTCCTCTAGTTTAAAGACTCTAGGTATTAAAACTTTCCTGAGTAACGTTGGTGAGCTCTGTGGATGGTTTTCTGTTTCACATGTGAAGATCTGATCTCAGTTCTGTTAAATGATGAGTTACATCCCATAATATTCAGACATTAAATCTCTGATATTGCTTTCTCTATACATGTAGGTCTCGGTTACACAATAATATAATATAATATAATATATTACTATTTGATACCTGGCAGGTTGATTATCACCTGCGATCAGTATTGTGATTAATTGTCACATTTAATGATAAATTAAAGAGATTTTTTAAATATAAGATAAGATGAACCTTTATTGATTCCCAGAGAGGAAATTCTGTTAATACGTACAGATAAATAGAGAAAGTAAAACATATATAATAAGAGGTATAGAAAGCTCAAATACGAGTAGAAGTAAAATATAAACTATTAAAGAGCAAATAAAGAGGGAAAGTGAGGTGATGATGTAGTGTGTGTTCACAGTGTACTACTATAATGTGATTAACGATACTTAGTGTTTGTCTGTATTAATAATAATACAAAAATATATAGGGTGAAATTTGCAACCATCTTATAATTATGAGTAATGTGCTGAAACGATGAGTCGATCAACAGAAAATCTTGCACAATAATTCTGATAATCTATTTATCTTTTTTTTTTAATATAACCTAATTTTATTCAACAATCTGCATATATGATGATACAGTATAACCCTCCCCCCCCAACAATTCCTTCCCTGCTCATCATATTAAATAATCATAATTTAATTTAATAAATGAATATAACAGAATAATTGCACAACTAAAAAAAATTATAAAACAGCCACTGGTAATACCCAGAATCAACATGTCAACATAACCTTAAGCATTTACTCCATTTATCATTTTAGTTTATTTTTAAGCAAAAATACCTGAAATTCACTATTTTACAGTTTCTAAATTTGAATATTTGCTGGTTTTCTTTGTCACCTACATTTTATACACCAAACAATTAATGATGATGATTAATTGATCGTTATATGCTGCACTTATTATGAGAAACATTCTCATAATTATATATGCAATCATAGAAAAATTTAATAATTAATTAAAAACTGATCCACTCTCACAGACAGTAGTTAACACTGACGTTAGTTCACTCAGTAATTTTTGATATTAGAATAAAATAAAACTGAAATGTTTGTGTGTTTCTGGACCAAAGATCTTCTGTGAGGGAAGACGCTCCACTCTGTAACGCCACCGTACTATCGTTCTGTAGTTCTAAAAACTCCTACAGAGTGAGACCTCTTCATTCTCCAGTTAAACATCCATGTAAAATCAACATCTTTGATATACTTTTACTTCGTGTTTTACTACATATACATTAACCACATTCCTGTTTACATTACAGTTTATTCACTTTGCAGTCTCTGTCTACCACATACATATTTTCAGCATCTGCACATTCCAACAATCTCTCTGCAGAATGTTAGTTTAGATTATCTGCTTCAGGATAAGAGATTCAAAATGATAAAAGAGAGAAAAAACACAAGAAAAGTCAATTTGTGCAGGTGAGATAAGAAGCTGAAGACAAACAGAAAAAAAACTGAGAAAAGAAAACCAAAACCTGAGTAGAGAGGAGAGTCTGGAGACTAAATCTAAACCAGATGGAGTCCATGAGCGAGGCAGGTGTTTGTGGTTAGTTCAGGTGTCTTTGGTTAGTTCAGGTGTCTTTGGTTAGTTCAGCATATACAGTATACTGTTTATATATATATATATATATTATATATGTATATGTGTATATATATATATATATATATATATACATATATATATACATATATATATATGTGTGTGTGTATATATACTGTATATATAGCTCATAGCTTTGTATAGCTCTATTAAGCTCTGTAAAGCTCTATTAAGCTCTATAAAGCTCTGTAAAGCACTAATTAAGCTCTGTAAAACTCTGTAAAGCTCTGTATAGCTCTATAAAGCTCTGTAAAGCTCTGTAAAGCTGAGGGGAGCTGCAGATTCAGCTGATCATTCACTTCCAGACACACAGTAATATCATAGATTGTTAAAATATTAAAAATAGCCATTAGAGCCCTCCAGTCATGTTGAACCACTGAGATGCAGCACGAGGGAAGTCTGATCCAACTGTTCATCTGTTTCTGTAGTGTTTAATAAGAGGGGGGGGGCAGCTGGTCCTGAACATCTGTCACATGACATTTAAAGCTTCTTCCTGTTGATCATTTGTTTGTGGTTTCCAGAGCCGGAGGAGTGTGTTGATGTGCTGAAACAGAAGAGGAAATGTAAAACCTCCTCTGTGATGATACAATATACAGTATACATGACATCTGTGCTCATGTGTTGATACAGTATATACAGTATATGAGCTCTGTACTCATGTGGTGTTGTTTTTTTTTACCTTTATTTATTCAGGGGGAGGTTCACTGAGATCAATGAGCTCTGTGCTCATGTGTTGGTACAGTATATATATGAGCTCTGTGTTCATGTGTTGGTACAGTATACACCGATCAACCATAACATTAACACCACTGACAGGTGAAGTGAATAACATTGATTATCTCGTAACCATGACACCTGGCAGTGGGTGGGATACATTAGACAGCAAGTGAACATTTTGAACTTTCTGTTTGAAGCAGAAAAAATGGGCAAGCGTAAGGATGTGAGCGACTTTGACAAGGGCCAAATTGTGATGGCTAAACGACTGGGTCAGAGCATCTCCAAAACTGCAGCTCTTGTGGGATGTTCCCCGTCTGCAGTGGTCAGGACCTACCAAAAGTCGTCCAAGGAAGGAAAAAACGGTGAACCGGCGACAGGGTCATGGGCGGCCATGGCTCATTGATGCACGTGGGGAGCGAAGGCTGGCCCGTGTTGTCCGATCCAATAGAAGAGCTACTGGAGCTCAAACTGCTGGAAAAGTTCATGCTGGCTCCGATAGAAAGGTTTCAGAACACACAGTGCATTTCAGTTTGTTGCGTATGGGGCTGCGTAGCCACAGACCAGTTAGGGTGCCCATGCTGTCCTAATGTTATGGCTGATTGGTGTATATGAGCTCTATGTTCATGTTGTGGCCTGTTGTTGATTCTCAGTAGAATTCCTGAGCTGAGAGGAAAAAGACTGGTGTTACTGTTCAGGGAGGAAGGAGGGTTTCTACTGTACTGGTACTGGAAAATAGAAAACTTGTTGGTCCTGACTAGGGTCTTGTTGGTCCTGACTAGGGTCTTGTTGGTCCTGACTAGGGACTTGTTGGTCCTGAGGGACTTGTTGGTCCTGAGGGACTTGTTGTCCCAGCTCTATAAGATAATGCATATAATACAGGATGTATATCTGAGTTCCTGTCAGTGATCAGAAGTATCATAGATTGAGTTGAAGTATTAGTTGTCAAAGTAGTAGTATTAATATTTAAAGTACTAGTAGTAGTAGTAGTAATACTACTAATATAAGTATTTCTTGGTTGTTTCAGGTCAGTTGATTTCAGTTTGTCAGTTTTCTGCTCTGTTAGTGTTTTTCCTGCTCAGTAATGTGGTCGACCCGTTGATTAGGCCCCTCCTCCTGTGTTTTCTTCTTCTGTTCTCTCAGTAATGTGGTCGAGCCGTTCTCTGGAGGCCCCTCCCCATGTGTTTTCTTCTTCTATGCTGCTGATCTCAGACCTCCAGGCAGTGAAGCAACACTCTGGTCTATAAATACTCGAGGAGTCGTAGTCTGTATTTAGTGAACCTGGACGACTGGATCCCCTCGGTTTGTTTCTGAGCTGCGGGTTTATCTCAACGTGTTCCTCTGGTTCTCTGAGAGCTGTTTGGTTTTGACCCAGTGGACGGGTTCTGGACAGGATGGGAGACTTTTGGGGAGATATAGTCAGTCACAGGGTGGCCAGAGCCATGTCACTGGTACGTACCTAGAACTCACTCTGTGTCTCATCATACCACTGATAGTTATAGATAGTTTAGTTAATAACTGATAGTTATAGATAGTTTAGTTAATAACTGATAGTTATAGATAGTTTAGTTAATAACTGATAGTTATAGATAGTTTAGTTAATAACTGATAGTTAGATAGGTTAGTTAATAACGGATACTTAGAGATAGTTTAGTTAATAACTGCTCTCAGGATGACATGTTCTTCAGGCTCATCAAACATTTGAGGAAATGAGAGTCAAACAGGAAAAGACGAACCCTCCTGTACTCCAACCCTTTGAATACAGTCACATATGTAAATATTAAGAAAGTTCATCAATGCAGAAATGTTCCATTAGAGCACAAAATCTAATGAAAATAAATGTGACCGGCACAGAATCAGCTACATCTATATCCATCTATTAGGGCTGGGCAATATGGCGATATAATATCGATATCATGATATGAGATTAGATATCATTTTAGATTTTGGATATTGTGATAAATCATAATATATCATAATATATCATGTGTTGTCTCTTCCTGGTTTTAAATGCCACATTACAGTAAAGTGATGTCAATTTCTGAACGTACCAGACTGTTGTAGCTGTTATATTTAGGGATGCACCGATCCAACTTTTTCAGTCCCGATACCGATACCTGGGCTTTGTGTATCGGCCGATACCGAGTACCTATCTGATACCAGTGTTTGATTAATCATCTGTATGCCTCACTGTGTGGAAGTGACTGGATCATTCTGTTATGTGCAAGACAACATCAGTCTGGACTTAAATATTGTTTTCTTAACTTTGTAAAACTAAATGTAACAAATAAATATATAGATATCAATTTATTGAATTGTTTATTATTAAAATAATAAATCGTACACCAACAACTTGGTAAAAAACCTTCCAAATTAACAGGAATTATAATTCAGGTGTAAACCTTTTTAATTCAGCAACAAACTGGTCAAAACTTAAACAGGAATTACAATTCCAGTATATAAAGTATATAGTATATAAACATAGAATTGAATTTAATATATCGGCTCCATTGTCACCGATACCCAATCCAGCTATTTGAGTCAGTATCGGCCCGATATCTGACAGCAACAAGTCAATAAAGACGATAATCTAACAGCACAGAGAGCAGAACAAGTCTGAATCCACCGGTCTTTAGTGATATTTCTGTATTAAAGCAGCAGTCAGTGTGTAGAGAAGCAGCCTGGAGCCTCCAGACGGTTCTTTCTTCTTCAGGAGGAGACATTTAAACTGAAAACTGATCTGAGTCACAATCAGATCCAGGTTCCTCCGGGTCAGATCTTATTTATAAACTCCTTTAAACCACCAGAATTATCTCTGCTCCTCTCAATATCCTCTTTATTTAGTGAAATCACCGTCTACACGGTCACATCTGATTTGTGATCAGATTTTGCTTTTGGTAGATTTATGTTCTCATTCAGTCACCAGGTGTGAACAGGAGAGCAAACTAAAGCTGTGTTCACATCCAGAGTGAAGCGAATTTTCACCTCGCTTTACTGGCGTGAGTTGGACCGCCGGTATCATTTGTGTTCATTGTAGACGCTCCGGAGTGGAGGCGGAGCTTGTCTCCATAGATACCAACAACTATTCTTTCCTCCATCAACCATGGAAGAAATAACCACTGTTGCTCCTTTGTACATGTTGGTGAAGTCCCAGATATGTCAGAAAACCAAACGCCATCGTGTCTGGGTTCATAACATCACCGGCGGCGAGCTGTATTCACATACAGTGTCATTGCACTGACTGTATCTAGCAGCCACACGTCACTACTGCGGTATGAACCCAAAATAAACAGATTGTGCTTTGATTTAATATCAATACACAGATCAAAATGATGCTGAAATAACTACATAATGATGCTGATTAGTAAAAAGTCTTAATTCATGCTTTGTCAGGTCTGTTGTCAGGACGACAAGCAAACAACTTTTAAAAGGCTTGTTTTCTGAATGGAGTTTGGATGGATCAGTGCCAGGCCATGCAGCTGCTCCATCAACACAAAATCAACATAAAGTCATCTAGGCATAAATACGGCAGCGACGTTGTTGTTTCTACCATAGACAGACTGTGGTTTCTACACAGAATTTGGTCCGATCTCTGTACAGATATGATGTTCTATCATAGCTCTGGGTGACAACAGACACATACAAGGTTCATTTCCTCCATTTCTGATTCAACAACGTTGAACGTTAGTGACCACAGGAGAACAATCTCAACGCTGAGAGGCTTTCACCACACAGCGGCACTCACATTTCCACACAGATTTGGTTAAACTGATCACATATTGTAAACATAAATGGTTCCTTTCTCACCTGAAAAGACATTTGAACTTAATAACAGTTTTTTAAAGCTTAAAAACAGCCTTTTGTCCAGTAAAGGATGATAACCATGGATGTATTAACACTGGTGACGCTAAGCTAAATAATGACACTTCTGCTCTAAACAGAAGTGAGAACAAAACATGACGCAGTGAGGAAGAACCCTAGTTCAGGTGAATATATAAGAGCTGAACTCAGATCAGTCCCATCATGATCACTGAATACTGTAAAAGATGCGTTTGGTTGGTAAGAGGACAGGAAGTCTATATTTAACCTGATGAGCTGGATGGATCACCTCCAGATGTGTGTGTCTGTACAGTGGAGGTTCACAGCTGGAGCTGTCAGTGTGTGTGTGTTATCTGTCAGCGTGCTGCTGGAACAACCACGGAGCTGCACTTCCTGTCTGACACGCACCCCTCGCTAACATCCGCCGTCTGCATATCGACCTGCTCACTTCTCACCACTAAACACTCTCATCATGTTTATTTGATCAGCTGAGCCTCTTGGTCCGTCCAGCTGTCGGATCACTTCCTGGTGGTGATGGTGTGATGAGTCAAGGCGTTCCCACCGGCTGTGGGCGGAGCCAGGCAGTCCGAGTGTGTCGGTGCACAGTTGAAGTGGTGATATGACCTTAAAGTCATCTGTCCACGGTGACACACTGGCACCAGTTTGGGGATCAGATATAAAATAGTAGAATTAAACCTGCAGGTCATGAACAGATTTGTGTGCTCACGTCACCTTTTCTTCACACAGTCGAGTCAAGAGATGATCGAGGTGTGAAATAGTTTTTTATATCTGATCACTTTGGCTGATGGGAGTTCAAGTTGGATGATGAGGATTAGGGGTGGGAAAAAAAATCGCAATGTATCGCAATTTTTTTGTTATAGTGTTGAAATAGATGTTTTAATGGCAGAATCAATATAAATTAATTTGCTTCATTTGAGTCTATGCAGAGGTAGAAGGAAGTTACCACTTTTATTGTTGTAGTCTGAGTAACGTGACGTCATATCCGTTCAGTATCCGTCAACCAAAACAAACCGAAGCAAGCCGAAACGAGAAAGTATAAAACGGTGGAGGGTCTGCGTGGATACGACCTGCACTCTCACATGTTAAATCCAAAGTGGTAAACACTACACATCCAGTAAAGTATGGAAACACTTTGGGTTTCACACATTGCAGGAAAAGCAGAGCTAGACATCACGGCTAAAGCTGCATGCTAACTCTGTAACGGACAGGAGACGTTATCGTATTGCGGTAACTTGCGGTCGAGCCGGCCGTCACACTCTCATCTCCGTGGTCAAATGGGAAGTGTATGTTTCAACTTTTCCCCATGGTCTAGTGTTAAATAAGTTAACATAAATCAGAATATCGAATCGAAATACTTAAAAATCACAATACATATCGAATCGGCACCCAAGTATGGTGATAGAATGGAATCAGGAGATAGGTGAATCGCCCCAGCCCTGATGATGATTATGACAACCATTCTTAGTTTCAGATGATTATACACTAATGAAAACATAGTTATTAAAATGATATTTCTGCTGCTAGAGCCTCTGAAATGTTACACACTGGTCCTTTGATAAGCAGCTATTTTGATAATCAATTAATTGTTAGTAATTTTCAGGATTTGATGCTTCTCTTCGTCCTAAATGTTGGTAAACTGAATATTTGTAATTTTGAACCGTAGGACATTTGAAAACGTCACATTGAGCCGTAGGAAATTATAATGGGGATGTTTTTCTCACTATTTTCGAATTTCAATGGGCAGATTTATGGATAATGAAATACTGGTTAGTTGCAGTCGGAGTGTGAATCCTTGAGGTCTAACAGAAGTTTCATTAAACCTGCGTTGTTTCCATCTCCGTGCACTCTCTTTTGGCCCGTAAGCGCCTCCTGTAGGTCAGTCTGGAGGTCAGTCTGGAGTCGGTCTGGAGGTCAGTCTGTAGGTCAGTCTATACGTCAATCTGTAGGTCAGTCTGTAGGTCGGTCTGGAGGTCAGTCTGTAGGTCGGTCTGGAGGTCAGTCTGGAGTCAGTCTGGAGTCAGTCTATAGGTCAGTCTGTAGGTCAGTCTGGAGTCAGTCTATAGGTCAGTCTGGAGTCAGTCTGGAGTCGGTCTGTAGGTCAGTCTGTAGTCAGTCTATAGGTCAGTCTGGAGTCAGGAGGAACTGATTGATTCTCTTGTTGCAGGGGAACGATGAGGAGGCTGTACTGGACCGGGGCAAGACCAGCTCCACCCTCCACACCAACTTTGAGAAGGAAGAACTGGAGAGTGAGTCCTCCAATAACACACACACACACACACACACACACACTCACACACTCACACACACACACACACACACACACACAGTGTTTACAGTCAACAGGAAGTAGCAGAGATGATGTATTTATACACACCAGTCAGTCAGCCGGTGATACTTCTGAACATTTTGATTTTCATATCATTTGCATCAGTAGAAGCAGGAAATGTACATTTATTTTCATGGATTTTGTAGAAGCCACTTTTATTTTTGTTTGTTTTGGAGTGATGCACTTATTTATTTTAGTGTATTTATTTTATGACGATATTTAACCACTCTGAATAATGAGTGTGATGTAATGAAGGCTCTCTGAGCTGGTCAGTGACAGTATTTCCCTCCTCAGGTCACAGAGCGGTGTATGTTGGCGTTCACGTTCCTCTGGGCCGAGAGACCCGAAGGCGTCACCGCCACCGAGGACACCGCCATCACCGGAAACGACGGGACCGCTCAGACCGCGAGGACGGACGAGAGTCGCCCTCTTACGGTCCGTCCGTTATTAGTCACACACTCACACTGATGGTCATAAAGTGATGACCTGCTAACGTGTCGCTGGTTGTTTTTCCTGCAGACACGCCGTCTCAGAGAGTTCACTTCATCCTCGGGACAGAGGACGGTGACGAGGAGCACATCCCCCACGACCTGTTCACCGAGCTGGACGAGATCGCATTCAGAGACGGAGACTTCCAGGAGTGGAAGGAGACGGCCAGGCGAGGACACTTCTACTCCAGACTCTGGCTCACTGTTTGGTCTTCTGTTCTGATTTTAGATGAGATTTGAAATGATCCTTTCTAACTTTATTCATAATAACTCACCACTTCACTCGGCTGGTCCTTCCTTCTTTGACCAGGATGAACCTTCATTTAATCTGGATTCTTAATCTGAGCGTTGAAGATGTGTCACCGTCCTGTAGGACTCTCTGTCAGTTAATTCAGTGAATTTAGTTCTGAACACCTCGTTCATGCCTGGATGGTTTCAGACCAGCAGTCAGACTGAACCAAACCAAATCGATACTGCAGAGTAAAGATGATCTGAATGCAGCGAACGTGACAAAAAATTCCACTTTTGTTGCCAAATTTAGCTAATTTCTGTGCATCCAGAATCTTTTAGAGCCTGGAAAAGTCTGATTTATTTAAGACCTGACATGACAGTTTACATCTGTGCTATCCCGGGGAGCTACCATACTTTGAGACCTCTCCACGATGGCTTTTTGCTGCGTCAAGCATAGCCCGACTTTGGGCGCTGCCCGCTGTGATGTGCGGCGAGCGCTGCTCAAACCGTGTTCTGTCGCGGGCATCTCTTCCACCGGGAAACAACATTTGGTGTAGCTGTATTGTCGTCCGGGAGGAAATGGTAGAACTGATACAGGCTGTACAGAGCCAGAAATGGGTCGAGATAACGAAAAGGAAAAAAAGGTGTGAAAATGTGTCATAAATCTGGAGAAATACGGGAGAATTGTGACCCCGGGAGGAAACCGGGAGAGGGCGATGAAAAACGGGAGTCTCCTGGGAAAATCGGGAGGGTTGGTTAGTATGGGAGCTCCCAGGACCTGAGTTCTGGTATGTGAAGTTAAACCTCTCTGTGATGTGTCTTCAGGTGGCTGAAGTTTGAGGAGGACGTAGAGGACGGCGGCGAGCGTTGGAGTAAACCATACGTGGCCACGTTGTCCCTTCACAGTCTGTTTGAGCTGCGTTCCTGCATCCTGAACGGCACCGTGCTGCTCGACATGAGGGCCAACACCATCGAAGAGATCGCAGGTCAGTTCTGGAGATTGTAATGGAACCACTGAACCAGGACTGGGACTGAAATGTGGCCTCAATCAGTTTGTAGGAGAATATCACTCAGAAGTTGTCAAAGTGAGCTGAATGCTGTAAAACGTGTCCAGACTGCGTCCCGTGTCATGTACTTCCTGTTGTCCCTCCTCCCGTGCAGACATGGTGATTGACAGCATGTTGGCGTCGGGTCAGCTGGAGGAGGACGGTCGAGAGAAGGTGAAGGAGGCCATGTTGAGGCGTCACCACCATCAGAGCGAGAAGAAGCTGAGCAACCGGATCCCGCTGGTTCGATCCTTCGCTGATATCGGCAAGAAACACTCCGACCCCCATCTACTGGAACGCAACGGTGAGACCATTCTGAACTTCACCTTACCACAGTTAATACTTAATTAATAATATTGTCTGGAGGCTTGTTGTTTGTCCTCCTCACTAATCTGAACAGACCTGCTGAGTCAGCGTTAATAACCAGCTAACACCATGTGACGAGTCAGCGTTTTAATATCCAGACTCATAAATCCTGTTTGTTAGTGAAGAATGCTTTAATCTGCTGATGTGACCTGAAGCTCCGTCATGTTGAAACCTGCAGGTCGGTCTGCAGAGAGCATGCAGGAAGCCTTCACACAACATATATACAGTATATATATGTATATATATATATACATATATATACTGTATGTGTGTGTGTGTGTGATGTTGCTCTATAACATCAGTGTTCATCTCTAACTTTGTCTGTGGAAACACTTCTTAGGTTTTAAAAAGTAATGAATAGTAATAACTTTTACGTCGTGATCAGAAGGAAGAACATATTTCAGAAGACATGATATACGTATATACAGTATATATTACATACATACTTATAAAGAAGATGTATGTTTAAAGAAAATGAAGCCAGTTGACATTAAAATGCAGGAACCAAATATACAGAAGGACCTGTTGGAAGTTTGATATGAATCCAAGAAAATATTCTTTAAAATTCACATAAGTCAGAGTAAAGAGTAAAAATCAATGTGTCAGTGCTCTCAGTTTCTAAATGAGCTCAAACATCTTTGATACGTCGTCACTGATCAGCTGACGTACATACTGACACCTGTATTCACCTTATTCTCTGTCTGTGTCATTATTTAGCTTTTAGTGTTAATACATCCATGGTTATCATCCTTTACTGGCCGAAAATATGTTTTTAAGCCTTAAAAACTGTTATTAAGTTTAAATGTTCTTTCAGGTGAGACAGGAACATTTAGATTTACAACATGTGATCAGTTCAACTGAATCTGTGTGAGACCAGCCTGGATCACTCTGTGATCGTCTGGTGATGTCTGTCAGCATCTTTAACAACCAGCAGCCTTGTTCAGTCGTCCTTTCACCTCCCTCTTCTTCTTCTTTTTCTTCTTCTCCTTCTTCTTCTTCTCCTCTTCAGGGGAGGGTCTGTCCTCCTCTCACCTCTCCCCCCTCCGTCGCTCCTCCGTCCCCTCCGCCACTCCTGCGTCCCCTCGTATCTCCGGCCCCGCCCCCTCCCTCATGGATGCCCCCCCGCCGGACCACGTCCTCTCTGGTGCTCCACGCCGCTGCTCTGCTCTGGGGGGGCTGTGGGGAGGAGGGGGGTTCCCCGAGATGGTGCTTCACCCTCTTGAAGAGGAAGAGGAGGAAGAGGATCAGCTGTTCCCTCTCAGTCTCACAGGCAAATATCTGTCGGCTCGGCACGGATCGGCTCGGCTCGGCTCGGCATGGTGTGGCTTCATACCGAACACTCACCTGCTCTCTTTATCTTAAAGTCCCCTTTAAGCCTGTGTGGTGCTGATGAAGTGGGGGTGGGGGGTTAACTCCAGTGGAGCTTCTCAGTGACCATCAGATCAGACTGGTTGTACTGGGCAGCTCCCAGTCCTCAATGTGTGGAACTGTGTGAGTTTACAGTGAAAACAGAAGATAAACGTTGGTTTGTAAAATAACAGCCTGTAGTTGTCCGTCTTTACTAACTCTGTCGTCCTACAGAGACGCACCAGTCTGGTCAGACCTGCCGACCTCCAGACCTCAGAACCATGGAGGATCTCTAACCCAGAGTGGGGGGGTCTGGAGGTCCTCCCTTGTTTCCTGCATTCTAGTGACTTTTAAAGAATGAAAATAACAAAATAATTATAATTATAAAGTACACAGCGACAGCAGTTTTATGTTAAATACTTTTATTTGACTTATAATACTCAGGACTGAATACAGAGTAACTGGTCTCTCTGGTGTGAATCCCTGATATCATCAGTTTTCACTCATTCCTTTTCTGCTCCTGCTTCAGTATTTCTTTCTCTTAGTTCTCTCCATCTCTCTCTCCTCTTCTCAGTCACTGAAGTTCCTTTCAACGCCACCACTGACCTCTGAAAACCCTTATTTCCAATAGGTAGCGTCGCGACGGCTTGCGGCGAGCGCAGCTCTAACCTTAAGCAGCTCTCCTCCCCCAGGAAATTACATCAGGTGTAGCTGTATTGTCGTCTGGGTGGAACAGTCGAGCTGATAGACGCTGATAGACGCTGATAGATGCTGTACAGAGACAGAAACAGGTTGAAATAACAAAAAGGAAAAGAGGTTGTGAACTTTTGTCATAAATCTGGAGAATTGTGACCCCGAGAGGAAACCAGGAGGGTTGGTTAGTCTGAGTAAATCATCTTCATCATCATCTTCATCTGACTCATGACTCCTTGCTTATGAGTTACTGGAGCTGACAGGTCTTAAACGTTAAAGTCCAAATAAACAGGAAGCGGTCAGTGAATGTGACGACTAATGAAGCAGAGCAACACGCTGACTGTAACGCTGAGAAAGAAAAGATTAACTAAGAGGAAAGTTTGAGGAAAGTAAGGGTCAGTTAGAGACTGAAATGACAAACATTAATAATTCTTTATTAAACGACTTTCATGGAACTGAAATATGATTATTCATTCATTTTAGGGCTGTACCGAATGTCTGTCGTCATATTTTATGATGACATCACCCAAAAAAATGGGAAAAAAATGATTTAGTGTTATTGTGGTTATTTAACTGTAACTGATGGTGTCAGATCACTGCTAGACCATTAATACAGGTGTGAGCGGCAGAGCAACCTGTTTTTCACTGCAGTAAGTTGTTGTTTTTGAAAGGCTAAATGCCAACAAATTTGGACTGAAGCAGAATATTTCTTTACATAAAGAAATGTTGTGATTTTGGTCGTTCCTCCCCAGTTCTCCAACCATGTATTCTATGTACAGTACATGTAGCTACATACTGCTGAGACATTATAGCTGGCCATAACAAAACCAAACAGAATCACTACAGGGACCGCCAAAATCAACACCAAATTAAAGTTCCTCGTAGAAACTTTTAATCAGGAAAACTTCTGGAGCTCCGTCCAGTTTCCATCAGTAGATTATATCAAATATGTGATTGTGTCAGACTGACAGTTAAAGGTTAAAGTCAGATTAAAGTCCGATCGAGTTACTATCGGCACACAGAGTGACATTTAACATCAGGTTTGGATCCAGACTGTTTGACTGTAACAGGACACTGTGTGTGTGTTCTCAGGTTAAAGTCATGTGGTTTAAATCAGCAGCTTTAGACTGAAAACCTCTTTCAGCTCAACAGTTTCAGATCTAAAAGTTAATTAATTTTAATATTTGATTTATTTAACAGGGACAGTACTCATTAAAAAAGACTGCTTAGCCACAGAGTCACTCTAATAACAGCAGATTAAAATTACTAAATTATTATTGAGGTCATTTGTAGGCATGCAGAACAATAATAAAAAAGTGAATGTTTGTTAACATTATACTACATTGTCAGGTGCTATTTAACCCCCTGAGACCCAACTGACTTTACTGTCTTTCAGAGGCTCTAGTAGGTTCAGGGCTAGAGTGGAGCTACAGATATCATATGAAACTAGAAAACGTGAGGAATACATTGATACCAACCATGTTATGCTTCCATGTCGGGAAGGAGGCTAAATAACACTCCAAATTTGGGATACATTTTAGCGAGGAAGAACTGGCATGGCCATAACAAATGGTATCAACCCAAACATTGCTGCAACAACTTATGAGACACAATAGAGCATGGAGATGGAAATCATATACTTCTATCATAATGTTCTAAACCCTTATACACTTCAATAATATTCATTTTAATAATGAATTCCTGTTTATTACTGATTTATGACTAGAACAACTTAACACTCAGTGCTGAGCTGCATCTCAAATTAATCTTCAGGTTCCCAGCTTTCAGATGACGTACACCACTTCTATGTGACATCTATTGTTGACCTGCTATCTCCCCCTAAAAACCCCCTGTACCCCCCTAAAAAAGACTAAAACAGGTCTATTGTGGGTCTCAGAGGGTTAATGCATACAACAAAGAGGCTCATAATACAAGACATACAAAGCCATGACATGTTAAATAAAACATTGTGCTGCTTTATCAGACGCTGATAGAAACACGGGAAGCAGAAGGACAGATATAAAAATCACATTATGAAGTATACAGTATATAAAACACATAAATCACTCAGACATGAGGACAGACAGGTTTAGCCTGTCTGATCAGAATTAAAGACGTGTTGTCAGAGTGGTGGGTGAGCTGGAGGACAGAGACGAAGACGTTTCCTGTTGAGTTGAACATAACACAGCAGCAGGTGGTCCAGTGTCCCAGAGGATGACTCGCTTTGTGTTGTACCTGAAGCAGAATATTGTCCCCCATCATACTGGTTTCCTGTATAAATTAACTTCATCTTCTGGTCTGTGCAGGTCTGCTGGCGTCCCCTCAGTCGGCTCCAGGAAACCTCGACAGCAAGAACAGCGAGAGTCGCATCAACGGAGGCAGCCGGGAGAACAGCACGGTGGACTTCAGCAGGGTAAACGCTTCTCCCTCCTCCGCTCTGTTAAGTAATGTCAAGTCAATTTTATTTGTATAGTCAAATATCACAAATCACAAATTAGCCTCAGAGAGCTTTATAATCTGTACAAGATACGACACCTTCTGTCCTTTACAGTACCACCCTCTCATCGGATAAGAGGAAATAGATGTCCTGTGTAAAGAGTAACAACATAATGAAATGAAAATACAGACTACTAGGCTTAAATCATACATTGCGACTGAGACCGACCCACCAGCCGAATAATAAAAGAATAACTAACTAATTCAAAGTTAGGGCATAAAGAAGGGTTTTGAGTTTAGAGTTAAAGGCCTCCACAGAATCAGACTGTCTGATGTCCATAGGGAGGTTATTCCAGAGGAAGGGTCAGACGGGACGTTTTCTTGCTACCCATTACAGTCACTGATGTGTTTTAGCGTTGACACCTGTCAGCAGTTCAGAGTACGTAAATCTTTGGAGGCCGATGTCCAGTTTACAAACGGGTAGGTATATGACCTTATGATCTACAATCCAAATGCCAACTACACAATCATCCGGACAAAGATAAGCTAGCTAATGTTATGCTGACTGAATACTAACAAAACGTCGGCTAATACTGCATATTTAATCTACCGGTATCTTGCTAAATGAAACCCATAACGTTAGACTACCTTTGCGTCTGACTGTATACTATAAACAGTATACTACAATCTTATTCACTTTGCAGTGATATGTTTTATCTTTTTGCACACGCAGTAAACAGCCAACGATGGCACTCTCACCCTTTATCCTCCAAAAACAGCCGACCTGCTGTTGGTGATGTCACATTCCCATTCCCTATATAAAGCAGTTATCTACGATGCTACATCGGAATGATTGGGAAATATGTAAATAGTCATTTTCTGGAATCAGCGTCTTCTTTGTTGTTTTTACCTTGTAGGATCACAAAGTGCAGCTTATCTTCCATTTTTCTTGATTCGTCATAATGTCAGCCTCCGGTCAGTGTTGGCGAGCTTTGCTGGTTTAAAACCAGAGCGTTGCTGTGGTTCGTTCAGCTGCTTCCTCCACTGGAAACGTCTTTGAAATGTAAAGAGAGGAAGTCAGTTAGATACTGAAAGGACTAAACCTGAAATATAAAATATAAATAAAAACATCAATAACTCTTGAGTGAGCGAGTAAAGAAAAACTAAACTTCCAGAAAACCCAACGGTCCAATAAACAAGCAGCTCTCAGTCAGGTGGGTCTTGTTAGAGCTCTGTTGATTGGTCCGTGTGAACCTGAAGCAGCCAATCAGAAGCTGTGTTTGTGTTCTGGACGATGACCCGTTTGTTTCTCAGCAGGACTGCGACTGTGTTTGTTTGCTGCCAGCGGCCGGCAGAACGCCCGCCGTAAGTCTGTCGACCAATCAGTGGCCTGTGTTGTGTCTCCTTGTGGTGATGTCGACCAATCAGTGGCCTGTGTTGTGGCTCCTCGTGGTGGTGATGTCGACCAATCAGTGGCCTGTGTTGTGGTGATGTGTACATCATGTGTTGTTCAGTGTTTGTTGTCCAGATGTTGATTTTGTGATGACGAATCAGACTCCTGCTGGTTCTGTTGGCTCATTTCATTTGAATGTTGCATCATGATGTCACAGAAATCAATAATCAGTATTGATAACAATATATCATCTGTTGACAAAGTAATCTCCATTTAGTAGCTGATACAAAATACTGGACCGATCGATTTTCTACAGTAAACTGAACTAGAGATGCCATCATTAGTTGATTAAATCCATAGACTGTATAGAAGAATCGGACGTCACCCATTGGTTTGTGGACTACCGTTTTGAAGCCTTGAGTTTGGCATTTTTTGCCGTCTCCATCTTGGTTTTTGGCCGTCGCCATCTAAGTTTTTGGCCGTCGCCATCTTGGTTTTTGGCCGTATCCATCTTGGTTTTTGACCGTCGCTATCTTGGTTTTTGGCAGTCGCCACCTTGGTTTTAGGCTGTCTCCATCTTGGTTTTAGGCTGTCAACATCTTGGTGTTTGGCCGTCGCCATTTTCGTTTTTGGCTGTCTCCATCTTGTATTTTGGAACCAGAAGTTACACGAGAGGGTGGAGCTAAGTACAACCAACGGCTGAATAAGATATTTTTAGGCGACTAAAATGTTATAATTAACTCTGATGAAGTGAAAACACACTGTGAAAGGGTTTAAGTTGTAAGATGGAAACACGGACAACTCCCAGACCGGACAATGCCGTGGTAGCGACCTGTCAATCACAAGGTAGCCCCGCCCTAAAGCATCCCCTGCTTTATGGTCTATTTGACTCTAAATGGGACCATCATTTACTAAATGAACATCATGCTGTATTGAAGAAGACTTGAAACTAGCGATTGAGACCATAAACTCATGTTTACAATGTTTACTGAGGTGATAAATCAAGTCGGAAGTAGGCTCATTTTCTCATAGACTTCTATAGAATCCGAGGAGTCGCCCCCTGCTAGCTGGTAGAGAGAATGCAGGTTCTTCTAAGACCCGGAGGTCACCGCCTGATCAGATCGGATGAAACCAGCGACTCACCTGATCTGTGTGACAGCGCCATGTTCAGTGTTAACAGACTGTCTGCCTGCTGCAGCACCCCCTGCAGGCTGCAGCGTCCATTACAGGTCAGACTATATGTGTGTGTTTGATCCTGAGTGTGTGTTTCAGGTGGATATGAACTTCATGAAGAAGATCCCTCCGGGTGCAGAAGCCTCCAACGTCCTGGTGGGTGAAGTTGACTTCCTGGAGCGACCCATCATCGCCTTCATCCGGCTCGCCCCCGCCATGCTGCTGACCGGCCTCACAGAGGTGCCGGTGCCCACCAGGTGAACAACAACAACACACACACACACACACACACACACACACACACACACACCAGTATGTTTACATGAGTCCAGTGGTGGAAAGGACATTTACTCAAGAGTATTTCTATTTCTTGCTACTTTCTACTTCTACTACATTTCAGAGGAAATATTGTACTTTATACTCCACTACTTTTATCTGACAGCTTTAGTTACTTTACAGATTCAGATTATTAAAACTAAATCTAATCAACTAATAAATGTTGATGTATTATTCTAGCTTAAACTACCAGCAGTATATCAAATAATTAAAAGTAGCTCCACCTTTACCAGCTGCTACAATAAAGTGATGAACAAATAAAATATCCCAAAAATAGCAGAAAAATATTAGTAAAATATCAGACAAAAAATGGTAAAATATCCAAAATAATATGAGTAGAATATCAGAAAATACTAATAATTTCAGACCGAAATTAATAAAATATGCGAAAAATATTTGTAAAATATCACAAAAAGTCATTAAAAGTAGCTCCACCTTTACCATCTGTAACATTAAAGTGATGAACACATTAATGCATCAATCATTAGAATAATATAATATAATATAGGTTATTCTGCAGAATGAGAAGTTTTACTTTTGGTGCTTTAAGTATATTTTGATGCTGATAGTTTTGTACATTTACTTAAGTACCAGTTTGAATGGAGGACTTGTACTGTAACAGAGTATTTCTACACTGTGGTATTAGAACTTTTACTGCAGTTAAGATGTGAGTACTTCTTCCAGCTCAGCAGTATCACAGTTAGAAGTCTTGACGTAGACGGTGAGGAGAAGATAAACTCAGCTGAATATCTGGATGTTTAAAACAACCTGATTCAAACAGTTATATTTAATGTTCATATATTTAATTTTAGGTTTATTTATTCTTTGCTCATTTTGGTTCAAGCTTCTTCTCAGCATTTTGTATTTACATATTTGCACTGTGGTTATTTGTTATATATTACACGTCTTAGTGCAAATATTTGCACATATTTCATATTTCTTATATTCTCATTTTCTTATTTTTAATTGTAGTACTTACTTATATTTCTTTACATATATAATGTATTGTATTGTATTATGTTCATAAGTTACATATTATTTACTCCTTTATTTCTATTATCTTACATTTCTTTATGTTTATATCAGAGCAGCTGTAACGCCCCCCCACCCTGGTGATTAATATTATAGTATGTTATATTATAATAACAGTATTTCTGGTTCTGATTAAAGTGGGCGTGACTGTGGCTCAGTGTGTGATGTCTTCCTGTCCGTCCAGGTTTCTCTTTCTGCTGCTCGGCCCGTTTGGTAAAGGTCCACAGTACCACGAGATCGGACGCTCCATCGCCACTCTGATGACCGACGAGGTGAGGCGACTTTGGTGGATTTTGGTGTTTTGCTTCATAAGAAAACACAAATCTAGAACAAAAACAATATACATGTGAACAGTCTGAGTGTTTTTAAAATGTTTGTGTTCTCTTGTCTCTGTCTGTAGGTTTTCCATGATGTGGCCTACAAGGCGAAGGACCGCACCGACCTGCTGTCGGGGATCGATGAGTTCCTGGATCAGGTCACGGTGCTTCCTCCGGGGGAGTGGGACCCCAGCATCCGGATCGAGCCACCGAAGAGCGTCCCATCTCAGGTGAGACCGCCGCTGACCCTGCTTCCTGTCTGTCCTCTGTTCAGCTCGCTGTATCTTCTTCGTCTCTTCTGTGTCTCTGCAGGAGAAGAGGAAGACGGCGTCGGCCCCTAATGGCTCCGCCCACGGCTTTGACATCATCAAAGAGGCGGAGCATCAGGCAGGACCAGAGCTGCAAAGGACGGGGAGGTCAGTCTTTACTGTCTGGTAGTGGTGTACTCACATTAATATTCTCAATAACTCCTCCTCTCTCTGCTAATGAATCATTATTAATGTGCATCATCCTCTTAAATAAAACAATAAATATATGAAACAATTAACTGATTAATAAAAAATATGATCATTAGTTACATGTTATTCTGCATTCACACGAAGAGGGAAGTGAATTTTCGCCTCACTTTACTGGTGTGAGTTGGATCGCCGGTATCATTTGTGTTCATTCTAGACGCTCCGGAGAGGAGGAGGAGCTTGTCTCCATAGATACCAACTACATTTCCTCCATCAACCATGGAAGAAGTTGTTGTTTCTACCATAGACAGTCTGTGGTTTCTACACAGAGTTTGGTCCGGTCTCTGTACAGATATGATGTACCATCGTAGCTCTGGGTGAACACAGACACATACAAGATTTATTTCCTCCATTTCTGATTCAACAACTTCAGGACGTCAGTGACGACGGGAGCTGAAGAGGCTTTCACCGCACAGCGCCACGCACATTTATCACTCCCGTTAGAATATTTCAACTCCTTTTGCATGTCCGCGTCTATTTGCCTCTTTGCATTGACTTTGTATGTTATTGTGCGTCGTGAAAAAGTTTGCTTCGCTTTTGGTGTGAACGCAGCATGAGAACACACACATCAAAATATACAACAAGAACAGTACCACAACAATAGAACAAAATACGGACTACATACAGACACATCATAGTCTAATCGTAGTCTTCACTGAGATCAGATCAAGCTGTGCAAATAAAACAACATATAATCAATAAAGATGATCAATATGGTGCAAAAACCAGATGAACACAATACCAGAAATGTCCGTTAATGATTTGATCTGTTTATTATTTGCATCTTTTCATCAACGTTTCCTGAATATGTTCTGAATGTGTGGCGGTGAACCCTCCTTTCGTCCGTCAGGATCTTTGGCGGTCTGGTGAACGACGTGCGGCGGAAGGCTCCCTTCCTGTGGAGTGACATCAGAGACGCCGTCAGCCTGCAGTGTCTGGCGTCCGTCCTCTTCCTCTACTGCGCCTGCATGTCACCTGTCATCACGTTCGGAGGTCTGCTGGGAGAAGCCACCAAAGGAAACATAGTAAGAACCAGACCAGAACCCAGAGTCAAGTTGAAGGAGCGGTCCACAGTTACTGACCCCCTCCCCCTCTCTCTGGTAGAGCGCCATCGAGTCTCTGTTCGGGGCGTCTATGACCGGCGTGGCCTACTCTCTGTTTGCTGGTCAGCCTCTCACCATCCTGGGCAGCACCGGTCCGGTTCTGGTCTTTGAGAAGATCCTCTTCAAGTTCTGCACGTGAGTCAGGAGCAAAACTGCACATTACCCATAAGCCACTGCTGGTAGGGGTTAAACTATGCAGCGCTCTCCTGCTGCTCCCTCTGGCGCCACCTGCTGCCATGTTTCTATTCAGTCAAATAATTTAAATATTTTTGGGGTTTATAGACGGTTAGTCAGACAGCTAGGAAATTATAACTTTTTGTTACTATTTTCTTACATTTTACAGACTGATACAGAATGAAATATAATGAAAATAAACACCGAGCAGTGATGAGGGAACCTTTCAGACAGGAAGAAACCGATAATCTATATTAATTTGTTTCCTGTGAACGTGTGAAGGTCTCTGCTGGATCGCTGTGAGTTAGTGAGAATAAATCAATCTGAGCCTGAGCTGAACCTGCAAACCCAGTTTATATATATGATCAGGTTACATTAAAAATATCTTTATATCTGAGGTTTTATTTAAATACCATACTGAGATCAGTGACGTCATTCAGCAGGTCAGAGCGACCATTAACCACCATGATGACACTTTGAGGACTGTGATGTTCAAGAGGAAGAAACTCCTTTAAAAACTCTAGAGAAGAACTGATGAAGTATTAGTTTATAGAAAAGACATATATGGAGCTAGAGAGGAGCTCTGGTGATAAGATAAGGATATATATATATATTATTTATATATATATATATACCTGTATATACATAATATTTTTTCATTTTTTTTCAGACATTTTCAGACATCTTTTGGACATTTTTCAGACTATTTTCGGACATGTTTGGGACATTTTTTTGACTTTTTTTCGGACGATTTTCTGAATTTTCTTTAGACATTTTTTGGACATTTTCAGACTCTTTTTGGACAATTTTTTGGATTTGTTTTTCAGAATTTTTTCAGACATTTTTCTAAAAGATGTTCAGACTCTTTTTGGACAATTTTCCGACTTAATTTGGAAATTTTTCGGATTTTCTTTTCAGAGTTCTGTTCAGACAATTTTCCAACATTTTTCAGACTTTTTTTTGACATTTTTCGCCAATTTTCTGATTTTTTTTTTGACATTTTTCGCACAATTTTCAGACTTTTTTGTCATTTTTCAGACTTTTCTTCAGACATTTTTTTGAGAATTTTTGGACATTTTTCGAAAAAATTTCAGACATTTTCAGACTCTTGGACAATTTTCTGACATTTTTTGGACATTTTTCGGATTTATTTCAGACATTTTTTGAAACTCATAGATTTTATTTCTAAATTCTTGCCAGAGATCCAAAAATGGCCAGACTGAAGGTTTTGTGTTTAAAATGAAAAGATGTTGAGTGTCGTCTGATTTGAAGCTGCAGCCAGAAACACACACAGAGTCTTTGGGTTGAATGATGCAAAGAGCTTTTATTTTGTATTTGAACTTTAAAGTGAAACCAGTCAGACTATATGAATGGGGAACTGGAGATGTTGAGGTCTAACTGGACTCGACCAGTTCAGTCAGCAATGATGTCGCATCTTGTCAGCTGATGGTTACAGGTTGTCAGTGTTGATGGGGAACAGCAGGAAGCCGCTGAAGGTGCTGTGGCGGTTGCTGTTGTCCCAGATCTGAGTGTTCTGCCACAGCTGCATGGAGAGCCTGTCGCCTGTCTCCAGCAGCAGGGCGCCGCCATTGGACGCCGTGTCGCTGCCGGCGCCGGACGACTGCTCGTGGGCGATCAGCTGGATCTGAGCGTTGTTCTTGTAAAGAACGGCGCTCATGGGGAAGTCGGTGGGAGCGTTGGCTGTGAAGCGGATGTAGTAGACGCCACGAACAGGTGCTGTGAACACACCTGGAGGAGGAAGAGGAGGAGGAGGAAGAGGGGTTAATAAACAGGACAGGTGAGAGGAGACAAAAAAAACACAAGTTATACCTGAGCAGGTAGTGAACAGAGTACCTGAGCAGGTAGTGAAAAGAATACCTGAGCAGGTAGTGAACAGAGTACCTGAGCAGGTAGTGAACAGAGTACCTGAGCATGTAGAGAACAGAATACCTGAGCAGGTAGTGAACAGAGTACATCACTGACCTGTCTCAGAGTTGTACGCTTGTCCGATGTTGGTCAGGACGTCTTTGTAAATGAGAGTTTTGCTTCCTGATGTCGTCTTCTGGAGTCCGTTTCCTCCAAGAGAAACTGCGAACGCCACCTTCGGTATCTCTGAAGAGAAACACGACAGAACATCTTTAATAGAAGCTCAGATGAAACTGAAGAGTTTCAGTTTAACGGGTTGTTTAAAAAATGACTAAAAACAGTGGTGTCAGTCTGTTCAGGGGGAGAGTTCTGATTCTCTTCGTCCAGGTTTGGACATCCAGAGACACAAAGCAGTTAAACAGGAGGAGAGGCACTTGTTTTGTTTCTCAGTGCAGCCCTCCGCCCACCAAACATCTATTACTGCTGTTAAATCACTACAGCAGACAGACTATTAGATTGTGTTTGAAGTATTCTAAGGATTAATGGACCTCTCATGGCCTTCAGCTCCCTCTCTGTGGTCTCCAGTCTCTCCTTCACTCCTACAAACACACAAACAGAGTATTGAGATTATAAACGAGGATTGGTTGTGTGAAACAACCAGTGAGGAAGGAAGTGGTGGACGTTGAGACGTTGAGACGTTGAGATGTACCCTGGTTCTCAGTCTGAAGCTGCGTCACTGAAGCCTGAAGAGTCTTCAGATCGACTTCAGACTCTGTCGGAGCTTCGTCTACCCTTTAACACAAAGACAAGTGTCCATCACGCGCTGTTCACCGCTACATATACGTGCGTAGTTTGTTCATATGACTTTAAGGGACAGCCAATCAGAAACAGGTATTTCCTGTTGCCGTAGTAACACCTGAGTGGTCCTCACATGGGGAACAGCAGGAAGCCGCTGAAGGTGCTGTGGTGGTTGCTGTTGTCCCAGATCTGAGTGTTGAGCCACAGCACCATCTTCAGCTTGTCGCCCTTCTCCAGCCGCAGGGCGGCGCCGTTGGACGCTGTGTCGCTGCCCTCGCCGGACGGCTGCTCGTGGGCGATCAGCTGGATCTCAGCGTTGTTCTTGTAGAGCACGGCGCTCATGGGGAAGTCGGTGGGAGCGTTGGCGGTGAAACGGATGTAGTAGACACCACGAATCGGTGCGGTGAATTCACCTGCAGGGAAGATGAAGAGTGATGAGGATGAGGAGGTAGTTAAAATTTGCTCTAAATCTGGACGTCAGCTCGCCGACTGTGTCTCACCGGTCTCAGCGTTGTATGCCCCGCCGACGTTGGTCAGGACGTCCCTGTAGATGAGGTCTTCGTTGGTGGTCGTCGTCTTCACGAGGCCATTTCCTCCCAGTGAGGCAGCGAATGCAACTTTAGGTGTTTCTGTACATAAAAAAATCCTTTAGTTTTTCCAGACTGTCCAGAGTCATTTAGAATATCTGGAGTTTTCACACAGTATTACATTTATAGATGTTTAAATATATAAATATGTTCAGATATTTTCCCTCGTAACCTTTACGAGACATTTCTTCAGTCGTAGTTTTTGAGCTTTCTCACCTTTGACTCTCTTCAGTTCCCTCTCAGCTGCATCCAGACGCTCACTCATCGCTGTCAACAGTTAAAGAGAAGAAACGTTAGAAATCAAGCAGGACAAACTGAACTTTGTCTGCAGGTCCAATCACCAGCTGAAAGTTCGGCTACGTGTGTTGGTTGCTGACTTCACATCATCTGCGGCTTTAATCCGTTTATTTTTGGTGTCTGTTCTGGATGGATTCAGTAAACATGGTGACGTGTTTTGAAGTTGCTCCCCCTGACTGACCTCTTCTCTACAGAGAGGTGAAGCCCCGCCCCTTCCTGGGACCACCATGGGACCTTATTTCAGTAAAAATATGAACGGTATCAACGGAGAGAGAGAAATATTTATTGATCCTGTATGAATTGCTCCATTAATCACACAGATGATGTTTGTACATTTTAAAAGATCATTTTTATTTATTTATTTATTTTAATTTAATTTTAATTTGGAAAAGGCATTATCACAATGTATACCAAACTTTACAGATAGTTATACCTAACTCTTTTCCTGTTCAATATACATGTACAGTGTATATGCATATGCACGAAAAGAGGCACGCGGATGCCACAGCACTTGTGAGTCCACTCAGTCCTCTGGAGAACTGTGGGTCCTCCAACCTCACTTTCTAAAGTACGTGGCCGTGTAAACTGTTCCACAAGTCCAGATTTAACACATCTACACACAAACACCTCGATATTCATACTCAGGCGTATACAGCCTACATGCTCATGCATACTTCTCCATCAAACTATCAGCAGTTTCATTTAGCTGTCTTACATATGCCTATCTCACACTCTATTAAAGACATAACTATATACATTAGAACCAATGGAGCTTACATTACATTCTTAGTATTCTCAGCAAGAAGAGGAAAGGAAGTCAGTGGAGTCATACAAAGTCTGCTCTAAAATATAATTTTTCAAGTCCAGAAAGTCAGTTTCTTTTAACTTTGAATTGTATGGAATGAAACTTTAATTGAAGCAGCAGACTGATATCAGTCAACTGACAGTGACTTCGGTCCAAAGCTGCAGAAAGTCTCCTGTTACTTCAGAGTGAATCTTAGACATGTCTCTCCTGTTAGCTGTAAATGTGCAGTCTTACCTCGTCTCTCGGCATTCAGCTCTTCCAGGGCGACCTGCACCTTCTTCAGCTCGGCCTGGCTGTCTACGGGCAGAGCCGAGCCGAACCGGGCCAGGCACGCCAGGGCCAACAGCAGCAGGACGGGGAGACACCGAGACATGATGAGAGACAGGATGAGACAGTGTGAGGAGGACGGACAGGCTGCTGCTCTTTAAAGAGATGCTGTGTGGTCGATGACCTCGGAGCCAACGGTCACATTGATTATTGTTACTGCTTTAGGCTGAAATCAGATCAGCTGGGACGCTCTGTTCTGCATCTAAATACAACTCAGTCAAATCCTTTTACCAGTATTTCAATCCTCAACCTGACGCGTTGCCAAGGAGACCATAACATCACACAGTGGTGGCCTAAAGGTTAGAGAAGTGAGCTTGTGACCGTAAGGTCGTCGGTAAACCTGGGGGGGGGAAGTGCCCCTCCCTCATTACCACCACTGAGGTGCCCTTGAGCAAGGCCCTTAACCCCAAAATGTAACAAGCGTATATTGACACGCCGTCCCTGGTCCGTCCAACAGTAACACTAGAGGGGTGCCCCTTGGGTCGGTCTCTGATGCCGAGGGGCGCTGACCAAGCAACGATATTTGACGAGTCGGAAGTGAGATGGTGTTGGAAAATTTGCTTCAAAGCCCGGTGCTCTTCTTGGAGGCTTGAGGAGACCGACGTTCATGTCCCGTGTGAAACCAGAAAAACTTTGATTTATTTGTCACGTAACTTCTGTACTAAAGTTACGCCACTTCCAGAGTTTTTTTTTAAGCCAAACCACCATCTTTTCCTAAACCTAACTAAGTAGTTTCCTGTGAAGACGTAAGTTTATTTTGAAAAGACTGGAGTGGAAATTGACACGTTGCTGGACATTCGTAGGAAAAAATGAGGAATAACTTCTCATCAGATATCATAGGAACCATTGTCTGAGGATACGTTGCTATTGGTCAACGGAGCAGATTGGTGGGTCAGAGTTCCTCTAGCAGACCCTCTGATCACTCTGATTGATCAGAGTGATTTTTCTCCCAGAGAAGTCGTAGTCGTCTGACCTTTGACCTCTTTACAGCTGGTGATTCCACCATCCTGTAAATCACCTCATGTTACCTCAACTCTTATAATGTATTCAATATACACTGACTCTGACTCTGGTTACTGATTGGTGGAGTATTGATCAGCTAAACATTGAGCTGCTGATCTCTGATTGGTTGTTTCAGAGGTCAGGGCTGATTATCACTGGACTGGAGATACTGTAGATATATCTGTGGTGAAACTCGCTTTTATTTCACTGCTCACTGAGATCAGTTCGACTGATAATAAGACATTTCAGAAGAAAACTTCATATTCCTGCTGATCACGTTCCAAATCATCCGTTAGTTTTTAGCTGAAGTCTGAAAAATGTCTGAAAAATGTCCAAAAGAAAGGCAGACGAAAAGTGGGATCCTGGCATCGTATGAAACTATAAAACCTAATGAATCCATTGGTACCAACCATGTCATACGCGCTTGTCATGAAGGAGGTTAAATAACGCTCAAAGCTTACGCTAAATGTTAACGAGGAAAAACTGTCATGTCCATTTTCAAAGGGGTCCCTTGACCTCTGACCTCAAGATATGTGAATGAAAATGGGTTCTATGGGTACCCACAAGTCTCCCCTTTACAGACATGCCCACTTTATGATAATCGCATGCAGTTTGGGGCAAGTCATAGTCAAGTCAGGACACTGACACACTGACAGCTGTTGTTGCCTGTTGGGCTGCAGTTTGCCATGTTATGATTTGAGCATTTTTTATGCTAAATGCAGTACCTGTGAGGGTTTCTGGACAATATTTGTCATTGTTTTGTGTTGTTAACTGATTTACAATAATAAATATATCCATACATTTGCATAAAACAGCATATTTGTCCACTCCCATGTTGATAAGAGTATTAATTAGTTGACTAATCTGCCTTTAAGGTACATTTAGAACATTAATCATGATTAACTATTTAAATTGATTGACAGCTCTAATACATATAAACCCATTAAAAGCTTTAAATAGTGGTGTAACCGTCCCGTCTGTCCTCAGTGACTACGGCCTGTCCTACCTGTCCCTGAGGACCAGTATTGGACTCTGGACCGCCTTCCTCTGCCTGCTGCTGGTTGCCACCGACGCCAGCTCTCTGGTCTGTTACATCACCCGCTTCACGGAGGAGGCCTTCGCCGCCCTCATCTGCATCATCTTCATCTATGAGGCTCTGGAGAAGCTGGTCCACCTCGGGGAGCTCTACCCCGTCAACATGCACAGCCAGCTGGACAACCTCACCCTCTACACGTAAGATAGACCGGGTCCAGTTAGACCAGATCAGGACTTAATAATGTGGTTCTGACTCATTAGAACCAGCAGCACCTGTATTCTGGTAGACCGGGTCCAGTAAGACCAGATCTGTGTGTAATACTGTGGTTCTGACCCCTCAGGTGTCGGTGTTCTCCTCCCTCCAACGCCTCGGTTCAGGTCCTGCAGACGTGGAGCAACAAAAACGTCTCCTCAGAAAACCTCCAGTGGGACGAGCTGACGGTGAAGGTGAGATATCAGAATCAGAACTAGAACAACTGGGTGTTACCGCAGGTCTGATAGAAACATAAAGAAATAATAGATAATAATACATGATGACTTTGATTAA
Organism: Adelosebastes latens; assembly: GCA_916700685.1. Classification (NCBI taxonomy): domain Eukaryota; kingdom Metazoa; phylum Chordata; class Actinopteri; order Perciformes; family Sebastidae; genus Adelosebastes; species Adelosebastes latens. The sequence goes on along the minus strand of CAKAKR010007200.1, from coordinate 881 downwards.
CCAATCAATCGTTTTGAGAGCTAAAACTGAAGTTGGAGGTTTTCCCATTCACTTCAATACAGTCAGATGGCAGCAGCCTCTAGTGGACGCTGGAGGAGCTGCAGGGAGACTCACTTTAACTGTATCACTGTCTCTTTGTCTCTCCGTCTCTGTGTATCCAGGATTGTATGGACCTTCACGGGGAGTTCGTGGGCTCAGCCTGCAGCGACGCGGGTCCCTACGTCCCCGACGTCCTCTTCTGGTCCGTCATCCTCTTCTTCACCACCTTCTTCCTGTCGTCCTTCCTCAAACAGTTTAAGACCAAGAGATACTTCCCCACCAAGGTCACAACAACACACACTGTTATATCTGAATAACTCTTATTATTATCATCATCAGATGTTCAAACTCGAGCTTCATTGTTACGGTCCAGAGGTCATCATAAATAATTAATATACTAATTTATTAATAATCGTTAATAGTCAGGATTTATCAAATGTTTAATAAAAATATTTACAGTTAGACTTTGATATGAAATATGAAAATAACTTTTTAGCGTACACATCAGATAACACACAAGATAACAACGTGTGTTTCAGTGTGTTTCACTTCATCAGAGCTCAAACAAAATGTTATTCAGCGTTTGGTTGTACTTAGCTCCACCCTCTCGTGTCTCTTCTGGTTGCAAAAAAACAAAATGGAGATGGACAAAAACCAAGATGGAGACGACCAAAAACCAAGATGGAGAAGGACAAAAACCAAGATGGTGACGGACAAAAACCAAGATGGAGAAGGACAAAAACCAAGATGGAGAAGGACAAAAACCAAGATGGAGACGACCAAAAACCAAGATGGAGAAGGACAAAAACCAAGATGGAGAAGGACAAAAACCAAGATGGAGA